>JAINUG010000001.1:19983785-20016285 GCA_029706075.1 Aldrovandia affinis | reverse complement strand
GTGTGTGTGTGTGTGTGATGTAAATCACTGCTGCTGGTGGTGCAGCTCTGGGATGGAGAGCCAGGTTTTATAACGCAGAGTTTGAAGGGGAGAGAGAGAGAGAGAGAGAGAGAGAGGGAGGGAGCTGGTTTGCCAGCGGACGCGCGGCTCAGGCGCTACGCGTTGAACACTGTTTCCCTCCCATCTGGATGCCTCGTTTCTACGACGGCACCAAAGGCTGAGCGCGACGCGGCCTCGTCCTGTCTGAGCGGGGGGCGGTACGGAACACGCTGGTGAAACAGTAAAGCTGCACGCTGTGGGGCCCCCAGCCCCAGCCCCTCTCCGGGCCGGGCCTGCCGTATGTTTCCCAGGCTGTCTATTCACCAGCACCCTAGGAGAGGGATTACCCAGCAGCCCCCAGCCCCCGCCCTGTAACCCAATCCTTTCCACAGGCACAGCGCAAACACCCCCTCCACCCCTGACCCCACCAGCCCAGACACACACACACACACACACACACACACACACACACACACACACACACACACACACACACACACACACACACACACACACACACACACACACACACACACACACACACACACACACACACACACACACACACACAAAGATAACACACACACGCACACACACAGATATGGGCACATAGACACATGTACACACACATACACAAACACGCACACACACACATGAACATGCACACACACAGAGACATGGGAACACACACACACCAGACACAGGCACACACACACACACACACACACACACACACACACACACACACACACGGATGCAGGAGGGTGGGGCTTGTGTCCAGTTCACAGCTGCTGCCTATCGTGTGAGGAGGGGAGCGTGCAGGCCCAGGGCGGGAGTCAGAGAGAGAGAGAGAGGAGAGGAGGGAGGGAAGGAGGGAGGGAGGGAGGGAAGGAGGTAAGGAGGGAGGAGAGCCTCTCCACTGAGTCTCCCTGAGAGCACAGCCACAGTGTGAACAACGACACACCACAGAACCAGACTGTGAAGAGCACAAAGACCAAACACCAAAACCCAGTATTTCACCCGTGCCTCACTGAACATACATATGGGTAATCCCCACTGTTTCCAAGGCACAATGACTGAACATATTTATGCAATATTCCCCACAATTCCATAATGATTGAACATATACTGTATATGCAATATTCCCCAGAATTTCACAATTACTGAATGATCTTCCACACACGGTCAGGACTTCAGAATTGCTGGCCATCTTCTGCAAGAGACTGAAAACCCACCTCTTAAGATGACCACTGATTTCATATATAATTAAACTCATTGCCATGACCACTGTATACATATATAATGAAACAAAAACAAACCTTTCTTTCCCTGTGTTATAGGTGAAATATAATAGTGTTATAGTGCATCTGTCTATGGTGATATCTGTTGTACTGTTACTACACTGAGCTCTTGCGCTAGCTGTGATGGTTCAGTTTTAAAAATGCGCTCTGGATAAGAGCGTCTGTTGAACGCCAAAAATGTAAAAAATTTCAAATGTACACTACCGGTCAAAAGTTTTAGAACACCCCCATTTTCCAGTTTTTACTGAAATGTAATCAGTTCAAGTCCAGTGAATAACCTGAAATGGTACAAAGGTAAGTGGTAAACTGCCAGAGGTTAAAAAGGTTACCAAAAACTGAAAAATAAATGTACATTTCTTGGCACCATCAAAAGGCACTTGGAAACTGGAGGAACCTCTGACAGGAAGAAGTCTGGCAGACCCAAAGCCACAACAACAATCAGAAGACAAGTTTCTGAGAGTCAACAGCTTGCGTGATAGGCGGCTCACAGGACAACAGCTTCAAGCACAGCTTAACACTGGTCTCAGTTTCAACTGTGAAGAGAGGACTTTGAGCAGGTTTGCAGGTTTGACAGGTCGAGTGGCAGTAAGAAAGCCATTGCTAAGATGGCAAAATAAGATAAAGAGGCTTGCCTGGGCCATGAAGCACCACCAGTGGACTACTGAAGACTGGAAGAAGGTCTTATGGACCGATGAATCAAAATTTGCCCATGTCCACGTCACCCCTGGTGGGCCCAGCCTCCCAGTATGCTCAGCGTGTGACTGGCGCCCGCCCAAAAGCCCCCCCAAACGGCACACGGCATCCCGATTAACATGAAACAAATCGCAAATCAATAACCGAAGGGAAGCAGAGAAATACAGACGTGGTTCACAGAGGCCAGGGGACGGGAGAGAGAGAGCGTGCGAGCTACTCCGCCACAACGCTGACCGACTCCTACGTGAAATGTGCCGACCAGCCCTGCAGGCGAATTCTGACGTCCGCCTTCGGACTTTGGGAGAATCAAAGTCCACGATTAATCTGTGTTTGTTCATTCGCTGGAACAATGAAATGCAAAGAGCAACAAAAAAGCGGGGGTTGGCTTAAAAATATCCAGGAACATTTAACACCGCTCTTAATCGGGGAGGACAGACAAACAGCTGCAAACTATTTTCTTCCCGGCAGCTTTGGTATCTGTGTGCGACCGTGTGGTCAGGCAGAGGGGACGGGAGCAGGGCAGTAAATGGGGTTTTGTCAGCGCTTGTTTACTCAATGGCCGCCGCTGTTAGCTCAGCTCCGCAGAGCGGTGGAGCAGCCCTGCCTGCTGTTTCTCTGCCATTGTATTTAGGTTATCGAGCCATTAACAATGCATGAGTGCACCGGGCCCTGGAGACAGGGGGCTGAGATGGGCTAGGCTAGGCTAGGTGGTCTGGGTTAGGCTAGGCTGGGCTGGGCCTGGTTAGGCTAGGCTAGGCTGGGCCTGGCTTGGGCCTGGTTAGGCGAGGCAGGAAGGAGCGTATAGGCTGTGCGTTTGGCGGGCCGTCACAGGCAGGACCGATCCTGAGTTCTGCTCGTCCGTGCCAACGGTGGGACCCGAATCACCCACCGCACTACAACGACCAGGGTCCACGCCCTGAAGCATGGCAGTATCACCCACCATCGAGCCAGAGACTTTGGTTAGTCCGCATCGCAAGAGCACGGACAGACGGACGGAGAAAGACACGGACAGACAGACGGCTTGTTGGTGTCTGAAACTAACGCCCCGGGTGATCGTTGTGTCTGGCCTGGGCGGGGTTTGGGACAGCAGCGAGCACTGAGCGGGGGTCCAGCCGGAGCTGGAGACGCTCAAACTCCGCTCAGGTGGAGCTGCGGAAGGAACGCCCCCCCTTCTCCCTGTTGCCATGACAACCCCGACCTCGGCTCTCCCTCTCCGGTGCCCATTAAAACCCTCAGGCCGTCAATCATCCGCCGGCCGCGGAGGGAGAGGGAGGGAGAGAGAGAGAGAGAGAGAGAGAGAGAGAGAGAGAGAGAGAGAGAGAGAGAGAGAGAGAGAGAGAGAGAGAGAGGGATGGAGACTTTAAAGAAGCCTGTGGCTTTTGATAGCTTGCATGTTTGCTCTACCTCCCTCCCTCTCTCTCCCCTCTCTCTCAAACATTCACTTGTTCTCGGCCCCACACTCTTTAACCGCTTAAACGCCGGCACGCATTCTCCTCCTCTCTGGATCTCTCGTCTCCGGCGGTATTTAACGCCTCCCCAAACCACGCCGCTTCGACGACCTTCCGCTTGAATAAGGAGCGACGATTAGGGGCCCGTCCCCAACGGGCTGCTCTCCGTATCTTCTCCCGACCCGTTCACAGACCTTCCGATCGCGGTGCCCACACTCCCCCGGTAATTACTGTAGTGATAATTGTCAGTATCAATCGTCCCACCCGGCTTGACATGAGACAGTGAGCGAGCGCCTTAATCAGGCTCATTGATCTGAACCAGGGTTCCGCTGGGTAATGGATCCACAGCCTTATCTGCACCGCGACGGGCAGGCCAACACAGCCTGGCCACAACACCTACGGGCAACAGGTGCGCACAGCAGAAACAGAGCCAGGCGCCGGGCCGTGTGCAAACAAACGCGCGTGAGGGTTTGATGGGACTTGAAGGGTGGGGGTGGGCGGGTCGATGAGTGAGATATGAGAGCTGGCTCATCCTGAAAGGAGCTGTACTGCGTAGAACTGTCCTGTTTTTGGAGTCATGCCTCCCCTGGCTAGCTCGGCGCGGTGCGTTTCTGCAGCGCTCTCGCATTGGGCAGACTGACCGCGTGGCTGCGGGTTCCAATCCCTGCCGTCGTGCGGCTATGCCCTTACGGCCCAGATCCGCCTCGGAGAGAAGGAAAGCGACGGATGAAGTGGTGTTTGAAATTGGAGGACCGCTGGGTTGAGAGTGCAAACCAGTAGAAAAAGAATTAACAGTAATAACAGGGTTTTTTTCTTTTCATTACTGGGCCTGATTATGTAAGGCACACTTTTCCGCCTCCAGTAACACACACACACACACAAGCACACACACACACATACAAATACACAGGACCAGACAGGAATACGCACGCATGCACGCACACAGGACACACACACACACACAGGACACACACGCACACAGAAATACACAAACACATGCACACACACGCATGCACACACACACACACACACACACGGGCAGACACGTGCACACACACACACACACACACACACACACGCACACACACACGCACACACGTGCACACACAGGAACACACACATACACGCGCACACACACGCACACACAGGAACGCACGCGCATACACACACACACACACACGCACACGCGCCACAGTGGTGGTTCTGGAGCGTATACAGTAACGGGGTCAGAATGCAGTGCGCGGGGCAGCAGAGACCGGGTCCGGGCGGAGTGGAGTGGAGTGCTGCTGGCACGCGGACCGCTTGGCTCTGCATCTGGCTGGGCTGGGCCAGGACTGCAAAGCCTCAGTCTATCTCCATGAGCGACGACTGCATTCCTCCCCACGCGACTGTCCTCCCCCCCACCATCCTCTCCTCCCCTTCCTCCCTCCCTCCCTCTCTCTCCTTTTCTCTGCTCGCTCGCTCTCTCCGAAAAGCTCTTTGCTCCAACTGCTCCAGTAATTCTGTCCCCAAAGTCGACTCTATAAAGATTAGCCGGAGAGCTGGGAATGCGTAATCAGGGCTGCTGGCTGACAGATGTGCCTTTTAATCAATGGGAGAGCGGCGTGGAGCAGGAACTCAACTCCAAACACGGCAACACGGGGAAGCCCTCCACGACAACAGCCTTTGGGCACGGCTTCTTCCTTTCCCCCCACCCCTCATTCTACCCCCTCTTGTGCTCCAGCAGCTGTTGTGTCAATCAGGTAAATTAATTACCGGTAAACAAATCTGCCGTGAACACCCCCTCACCCCAGCCCCCACCCCACCCACTCACCCAAAACACCTCACAGCCCCCTCCCTCCACCACAACACATGAGAGCCCAGGGAGCAGGAGTGTTTGGCCCCAGGGTGAAGGGGATGTCATTGAGGATGTGCGGGGGGGTAATTCACCCTGCCCTGGAGACCCAGGAGGGCCAGCGCTCTTGCACAGGGGGCTGTGGGGTCCCATCGCGCGGAGGACTGAACCACTCCCCACACGGCTCCTAGCTGGAGGCCGAGCGTGAAGCAGACTGGCGTCCCCCGCTTGTTTGCACTTGGTACGGTCCGGGAGGAAAGTGGTACAGGTGTCGGGTTACGCGCCGAGGTTCCGTTTCCCCTGCCCTCTGTAAGGAGCCCGCCCAGCTGCTGCGGTAGCCTGGTCTGTCTGATACGGGGCCCACCGTTTGAAACGGAGGAGGCTTGGATTAGGGTCAGCAGGCTACGGGTGACCGTGGCGCACCGTGATCCAAACGTGGCACCTAAGCTGCGCCTTCAGCTCCAGTCCTCCAGCGCTGAGGAGAGAGAAACCTCCACACAGCTCGGCATCCATACCTTCAGTCACCTCTCTCTCTCTCTCTCTCACACTGCTGTCCACTTCTCCGTCCCTTCATTCACCTCTTCATTCAAACAGACCTCCACTCCTCCATCCCTTCATTCACCTCTTCATTCAAACAGACCTCCACTCCTCCGTCCCTTCATTCACCTCTTCATTCAAACAGACCTCCACTCCTCCGTCCCTTCATTCGCCTCTTCCTCTCAGTGACCGCCACTCCTCAGAAGGTCAGACCACGTGACCTGGAGTGTGGGAAATGCGGGTGTTGTCCCGAGCGTTGTCAAATCCCTGTAGTGCCTGGAAGAGACACTGAACACTGGCAGGACAGCAGCCCCATCTCTGAGCCCTGCTTGCCGCTGACCCCACGGACACCTTCCACGTCCGTGCGCAGCGCCGGAGCGCATAAAGACATGACACGGCGCTCGGGGGGATAAAACAAAGGCGCGCGCGCGCGCCCCGAGAGAGACAGTCACCTTTGTTGGGACTGATTAGGGAGTGACAGTTCCTCAGAGTGCAGCTCAGGTACACGTGTCACCGCTCTCCCATCACAGGGGGGATTCATCCCACCTCGGGTCTTATCGGCGGCCATTATCGGCAGACCCGGCGGACAATTGCTTCCAAAAGGCCGGCGTTGGTGTTAAGAGCGCGCTTTGGCGGGACTGACACAAACAAGCCTGAGCAAGATGTTACAAGCATCCCGAGAGGTGAACCTGTTCCTGGCCCCTCTCCGCACACTCACAGCTGTCTTTACTGGCCGTGTCCGCCGTTAATGACGCCGCCCAGGACCCCTGGCTACCACCGACAGCACGCTAATTTAACTGACCCCCCCCAACCCCCAACCCCCCATTTCCACAGGTTCCTCGATATTCCCTGCTCTCTAATTACAGAGGCCACAAGCCCTGAGCAGAGACACACAGACACACACACACACACACACACACACACACACACACAGACACACACACACACGTACGCACAGGTGAGTGCCCCCCTCACACACACACACACACACACACCTCCAAGGCCCCCGCTCCACCTCATTAGGGCCGTGACAGCCACGCCGGGAGAGCGACGTGTTCGAGCCCTCAGCGCGACACGGGGACGAAGGGGAGCAGGCAGCTCCGCCGCAGCCGCGCGGCTAATTGAGCCTAATTAACGGCGTTAATTAGCCGAGGAGGAGGAGGAAGGCGGGCGGGAGAGGAGCTCCAAAGCGTCGTGTCCGGGGGGGAGATGACAGTGGGATGGTGGCCACGCTGACCAAACGCCACAGCTGGAAACGTTCGCCACACGCCCACCTCTCCCTCTCCGGGTGTGCCGAAAACCATCCCAAAATTCAGAGTAAAACAGAACTGGGCAGCAGGTACCAAAACCTGCCCGTGTGCTTTACAAGGGCTCTCCTCGTCAGGCCCCCGCTGGAGGTGCATTAACACTTAACGGCCACCCACACAACACCCACCCCACCCCCACCCCCACCCCCCACCGCAACGCACACACTTTCTCCGTCTGCAAGAACCATGGTCTTCCCCACGCCCATGAAGCCACGACACCGCCCCCCTTCTCCGCAGTCACCAGCCCCCCGTACTCCTTGGCCTGGTCTACACCGGCGGACACCTTACTGTCAGCGTCCAGGTCTCCAGGCCTCCCCGGGACTGATCCCAGATCTGTCACTGACTGACGACGGCTCAGGTGGGGTACTTGACACCAGGACAAATCAAACATCTCGGCACACAGATATCAAATCAAATAAAATCTGTACGTATAAAGGGGGGTGGCCTATCCTCCTCTGGCCCACACAGGGCGCGTTCAAACGTGCATCGAGACCGCGTTAGGCTCGGCCCAACGGAGACGCCTGGAAAGTACTGTAATTATCGTTGAGCACGAGCCTCTCTTCTCTCCCCAACTCTGGCACTGCACTTTCGGGTAAGCGAATAAAAAAAAAACCATAGAAATAATCAAATGACAAGTCCCTTAAACGTCTTGAAAGTCGACAGCGATCTTGGGAACTCCTACGGTCTGACGGGGAGTTTATTTCAGGTAAAAACGTGAAGCGTCTTTCCCTTGCATCTTACGTCAGCTGACAGACAAGCGGCAAGACACCGAGCCGCTGCGAGATGCCTCCGTACGGGACTTAAACGCAACAAAGGCAGCGAGCACTGCTCTCGAAACCAAAAAAATAAAAAATTCTGTCAAACTTTAATTTGCAGTGAATTCATTTAGTTTGATCACACCAGCCATAATTGTAACAGGGAAAAGGGATGTTCTCGATTGCAAATAAGACAACTGCATAACCGGCGCTCGTGCACTTAGTAATACTGCACAGCGCGAGGATTCTGAAATGCTTTGTTTCCTTTGACAACAAATTTTGCTAAGACGCATATTGTCTACACCCATCATTTTGTTGCATAAATCTATCCCGTCTATCCCAGCCAGTTACAATACAAATTACAATGCATAATCATATGATGGAGTCTTCCGTTCCCAATTACGCTCAGCACACATCCATATTCCTATATTTAAAGTTCACGCGTTTTATGTGCCTACATTAAAAATCGCAGATATAAAAACACTAATTGGTAAGCGAACGTTTTATGCATTATACATTCTCCTTCCCTCTCTCTAAAGACAACGTATATATCGAAACGTGTGCAAAACTGTGCGGCCGCTCTCTGTGTGAGTATGGGAAAGACTTAAGATGTTATGATAATAATTATGCTGTTTCTTAAGAGGGGCGATGCGCTATCCAGGGGCTGTATGATAAAACGGTTCATTTGGAGGCCTTGCTAATTTTGCCTCCCCGAAACTAAAAGGGCACAGCGGTTGAGAATTGGCTTCCCTGTTTCCCCAACTTGGCCAGGAGGTTTATATAATATAATGCACTTTGTGGGTAAGACCACCTGCGGGACTTATTAAAAATGAAAAGAGTTTCTGGCAGGCTTGTTACCAATATCTTTACCCCCCCTTTCTCTGCCCCTCCTCTCTTTCTCTCGCTCTGTCTCTCCCTCACTCACTCACTCACTCACTCACTCACACTTTCTCTGTTTTGAACAACTGGATTTTATTTTTGGAGAACAGGAAAAGGGGAGGGGGGGAAAGAGAGAGGGAGAAAGAGAGAGGAAGAGGGGGACAGAGAGAGGGGAAAAAGAGAGAGGAAGAGAGAGAGAGAGAGAGAACAAGGAAAAACCGATGGAAGGGGTGAAAGGGACCGAGCAGCCTTGGTCTTGGCCTGGTGGTGTGGTTTCCCAGAGAGCACCGTTTGGGGGGGGGGTATCACTTGCGCCTGGAGGTTATTTTCAGAAACGTGCGTACAGTGTTGTGGGCATTTCTGAGCAAAAAAACTATTCTAAACTAAACTATTCACTCAGATAATATGAGATGTAACAATATTATTACAGGAACTAGTGGCACTGAATCGGGGTGCTGGGGGGGTCTGGGACACACACTGATGTACAGACACACGCCCCTCCTGGTCCAGGCCTTTTATCCAGGGTCTGGAGAATGGCTCGGCCTCTCCCGGCACGTTTATGGTCTTTTATGGCACCAATGCTTTTAACTGTGCGCAAGCGCCGGGCTGTCCTTTTACGGCGGGCGCCAAGTCTTTTATTGTCATTTTGACTTTTAACTTCTTTTCATTTTTATCACTGTTTTTCCCTCTCTGTTTGTGCCTTTTAACCATGTATACATTCTTTTGCTTTCATCTTACTGTCGCACTCTGATGTTAAAATGTCTGTAAAGAGCTTTGCACACCTGCAAGAGAAGCCGCTGAATAAACAAGAGCTATTATTGTTTTTATGAATATGGAGGAGCTGTTCTGTGCCGCAGATCCAAGGCAAGGTGGAGGTTAGCAGCGTTGGGTTCAGCAGCAGCCAACGTTACCATCACCAACCCCCTGACTGCACACAGCACCTTCCGGCAGCTTCCAGCACCACACCCAGACTTACAGAGCGGAGTCTGAGCTCACTGCTCTTCAGGAATGAGGGCCTTGAACCTCTCCACCTTGCTGTGTGTGCATCTGTGTCTGTGTGTGTGTGTGTGTGTGTATGTAAGAGAGTGCGCGTGTGTGTGTGTGTGTGTGTGTGTATGTAAGAGTGTGAATGTGTGTGTGTGTGTGTGTGTATGTAAGAGTGTGAATGTGTGTGTCTGTGTGTGTGTGTGTATGTGCATGTAAGAGAGTGCGAATGTGTGTGCGTCTGTTTGTATAGGTGTGTGTGCATGCTCTGTGCATGAACGAGTGTGAATGTATGTGCGTGTGGAGGGTGAGTGTGTGTGTGTGTGTGTGCATATGTGTGAGACAGTGTGTGTGTGTGAGAGAGAGAGTGTGTGTTGTTGAACTTCATGATGCAGCTGAGGAAAGAGGAGGTCTGCTCGTCTGCACAGTAGCAGAGAGAGGGAGAGAGAGAGCTGGGGAGGAGGGATGGAGAGAGTCAGAAAAAGGGTGAGGAAGGAAGAAAGAAGGGGGAGGAGGCAGCGAAACCAAAATAGGGATGGAGTGCAGGAGGGCAGAAAGAGTGAACGACATAAAGAGCGAGAATAGCACCAACTGAGCTTTCACACAAATCTGCACCGAGGCGAGCTCCCCTTCCTCAAACCCGGCTGCCGCTCTCCCTCAGCCTTCCCCAGGACGCCGTTAGCAACCAGGTGGGTCAGCAGGACCCGGGAGCGCAGCAAAGAACATCCCCCCCCCCCCGCCCCCTTTCTGCCAATGAGGGAGGGAGGAGAGAGGAGAGGAGAGGGAGGAGTTGAGGGGGGAGGAGGGCTGCAACCACATTCCCAAGACAATGGAGAGTCTGTGGTGCTGCGCGAACTTTGAGGGCCTAGGGCACCGAGAGAGAAGAGAGAGAGAGAGGGGGAGAAGAGAGATGGGGGGGAGAGGGGAGGGGGGGCACAGGCCACTTGAGAAAATTGGGTTTGGGGTACAGACAAAGTAAAGGTGAGGGGCAAATGGGCTCACTTGTGGAAGAGGATTGAATGGGTGACACTGGGGTAAAGGCACAGGAAGGGAGAGTGAAGAGGGAAGAGGGAAGCGGAGATGCAGCGCCGTGCGCGGCCGGGTGGCGGAACGGAGGGCAATCTCCGCAAGCAAGCCGCCAGTCACCGACGCGATCCTTTACGCGCACAAAAGTGGCCAATTTGACTCGGAGAGGATGGCAGACATTTGACATCAAGTCCCATTTCTCCCTCCGATCACTGTGCGCGAGAGTGGCGGCACCATCGTTCGGATGCAACACACTGCGTGCTACAGCCCTGTATCCTCCGCCCAGCATGCTGCACAAGCTGCGTCTCCTCTGTCCCCGCTGTAGCCGCGGAGGGCCCAGAGGTGCTCGCCTCGGCTCGCCTCGGGACGCCAGCAGCACGTCAGAGGCACCGTCGCAGGTTCTCCCCTGAGCGAGCACAGGCTAGTCAAGTGGAAAAATCCATATCCAGGGGGCCCCGATAGCGTAGCGGTCTAACGCACCCGTAGTGGCTGGTCCTTTACGAGCGTGAGCTGCCTATCGCGGTCGCGGTTTGAAAACCCAGCCGTACCAGACCGGCCCTGGTGGGGAGCCCCGATCGGGGGGCGGTGTTCGGCCGTCTGCCCCAGGGGAGAGGGGGGAGGGAGAGCTGGCACGGGCTCGCCGAGAAGCGGTAGGGTGACCTCGTAAAACAGGGTTAGGCGAGTTCCGTCTCGGAGGAGGCGGATCGTTGCCTCGAAGTGTTAGCTCGTTCCGCGGAGGAGGGCCAGCGAGTTCGTGGGGCAGGGTAAAATCTAGCTTTTAATCGAAAAAAAAAGAAGCAAAAAAACCCTAAAAACATTTAATCTAAAATTTAAAATAAATAAATACCACATCCAGAAACTGCTGTTCAAATGTACCGCTGTTTGCTTCATTCAACATCCACAAATGTTTGCCCTGACAATAAAGCATCGGCCGATTTGAATTTGAACTGCTTCCAACAATGACAACGCCCAGCCAGGCTGCATCGTTACCACTGACGGTTCACGCGACAACGCAGACTTTTATCCCCCGAGCCGCAGATGAATCGGTCCCTGCAAAATAGGAAGAACGAGAGCACGGGGCTTCACGACCTCCTCCGTGAAAGAGACACGCTCGCGGATTTTCCGAGCGACCGTACGAAGGCATTTGGAGGCGAATGCGACGTGGCGTGGCGTGGGGCGGAGAGCAGAAGTGGTCTGTGGGGTGAAAGTTCACCCAGCTCAGATTTTCTGGGGTCGGCGGCTCTTGGGGCGGGAGGGGCGAGACTGGGGCAGCCGAAATGCAAATGGCCACACCGAGTCGCATTGGAACGGCACGGGTCCGGAGGAAATGCGGAGATAGAGACGGAACTCTCCCGGCGCGCCCAGCACATTCGCCTCTAAGTAACCCGCGTTCACAGCACAAAATACAATTAAAAACAAACTTCCCACTACCCCTGGGTGAGTGAGACTTGAGAAATATCCGCAAAAAAAAAAAAAAGACAAATAAATTAAAATACAAAAGTAGTCGTGGGTGACATTTGCCTATGTGCTTTTCTCATGCTGGCTTTTTGTATTTTTATCCGCTCTCATTTTGTTTAAGCCCTTTCCTTTCTGTTACACCCCCCTCCCCTCCTCCCCCCCACCCCCCACCCCCCACCCCAGCCCCCTTAGTGTGCCTCCTCTGCCACCACGCCTTGTTTTTAACTTCTGGTTTTGATTTGGGACCTAAACCGCCCCTTCTCCCTCTCCCCTCACCTCCCCCCATCCTTCCTCCCTCCTCTCTCTCTCAGACAGGCGTACAAACATACACACACACACACACACACACACACTACTGAATAAAGACTTGGCTCTCCTCTCCTTCAGTGACTGCGCCACCGTTCAGCCCTTCACTCTGATTCATTGTGTCACCACGCCGACCAGCAGGAGTGTCAATAAAGGCAGGCCAGTCTGTCCATTCCACACCACCACCGGAACTGAAACAAGCACTGCTTACAATCACAGAGGATTTGGCTAAACACACACACCCCCCCAAAAAAATCCACAGATAGTTTTTTTACATTGGATCTCAGAAAGCCTGTCCAAATAAGCAGGGCTGAGATGGTGGGCTTGTCTAAGGGCTAGCGGTGGGATTTCCCCGTTCACAGCCCGCCAGAGTGGCCAGAGCGGCCCTGAGCCCGGTCACTCGGACCGGCCCAAATGGACAGAGCCCTGTCGTGACTTGACGCGCAGAGCTTGACGCGCTGTGTTCATGTTTCTCTCGCTGTTCCCCACTCGGCGACGACCGTGCGGAGGGATTTCTGGCTTTCGCAGCCCCACATGAGATAAGAGCCCTAGTGCTAATCAACAGCGATCAATTAGAAATGAAAAATATCAGACAGCAGACTATAATGACAGTGCAGGCCTTCAGGCTGTGGGCTGACCTGAAACAAGGAGACACTAGGACCCAGGGGAGACGCCCAAAACTCCCCCTATATCCTCCAACACACGTACACGAGCGCACACACAGACACACACTCTCTCCCTCTCTCATACATGCAGTCACACACTCTCAAACACACACACACACACACACACACACACACACACACACACACACACACAGTCACACACACACACACACACACACACACTCTCTCTCATCACTCACACACACACACACACACACACACACACACACACACAGTCACTCTCATACACACACACACACACACACACACCCCCAACACACACACGCATGCAGACACATACACACACACACACACACTCTCTCTCTCTACACACACACACACACACACACACACACACACATGCACGCACACACACGCAGACACACACACACACACACACACACACACACACACACACACACACACACACTGCCCACCCTCTCCTCCTCCTCTCCCCCTCCTTTATGCTAATTGTGCATGTGAACACGAGCCGGCCGCAGTGTCCCTGGAGGAGAAATGGGGTCGTCTGCCTCTACTCTTCTCCCCCACACCTTCCACACCCCTCAGCCAATAGAGGCTGGGCATCAGGCAGCTCGCAGAAGCCGTTGTCATGGTGACAGGTCCTGTCTGCGCTCTGTCCCTCAGGCATCCCAGATCGAGAAGGCATCGTGTTTACGAAAGAGAGAGAGAGAGAGAGAGAGGGGGAGAATGAAGGAGAAACCGAGAGAGAGAGGGAGAGAGAGAATGAGGGACAGAGCAAGAAAGGGAGATACAGGGAGAAAGAGGAAGAAATAGAAAGAAAGAGAGTGAGAGGAAGAGAGAGAGAGAGACCAAGTGACAGAGGGAGAGTGAGGGAGAGAATGAGGGAGAGAGAGAGAGAAAGAGAGACCAAGAGACAGAGAGGGGGAGTGAGAAGGGGAGAGGGGGGAAGAGAAACAGAGGGGCCGAGAGATGGAAAGAAATGCCCTACTTTGTCCAGCCGCTCGGATGCTGTGGGGTGGGAGAGGAGCGGGGGCCTTCACCACAGCAGGCAGCCCAGACACCCAGGCATGTCACACCCCTATTCCTGTCCCCTCCACCCCATCTCTGACCTTTCCAGCCCCCCTACGCAGACACCCCAGCCCCGCGACGGGGCACCCCGCGCCGAGTTATTCCAGGGCCGCACGTGGCTCCCTGCCCGTTCGCCGGAGATCAGGTAACACGTCCCGAGCGCTCTGCACCTGGTGCTGGTTAAAATAAGAGGTCCCTCCGCTCGCGAGAGCGGGAGCGCAAGACAGAGCACGGAACGCCGGCACGCCGACGCCCCTCGCGCTCACGAACGCCATTCAGCAGACGCTCTTTGTAGCTCTGCACTACTGTGGTTTCTTTACCTACGATACGTTTATGCAGCTGGATATTTTACTGAAGCAATTCAGGTTAAGTGCCTTGCTCAAACAGCAGTGCTCTGTCCGGGAATCGAACCGGAAACCTTTTGAGTTACGAGCCCGGTTCCCTCACCGTTATGCTACACTGCCGCCTTATACCGGGGAAACGGACCTCACTCGTCGGTGTCAATCGGTAACAAAGCGGGCTACGCCGAGCCCATCGAGCCACGCGTCTCCTTCACAATGGCCACCCGCAAGCGAGGCCCCGAGCGCCTCCCTCCCTCTCGGCGCAGGGTCATTGAAGACGGAGGTTTAAGTTCTTTGACTTTCCGCAGGTGCGCGCCCCCACCCCTCTCCCAGTCAAAGGTCAACTGCGTCGAGCCCTCTCCGCGCACGCCAGCGGTCAACACAACGCAATGCAGGGCTTTGTGCGAATTGCGGGGAGTTGTTTTGGTGTTGTGTGCCGAAGGGAGAAAAGTCATTGAGCTGCTGCTCCTTTACCTCACGTTGCCTACACTTCCGTCTTTTGCGATAACCGCATCTCTCCATTTTAGCGCTGGCCGCCTTCCTGTACGCAAAACCGTTGTGAATCCTAGCAAAGTTGATCATAATTAAATGACACGTAAGTAGCAATCAAGTGTAGGTCAACGATACCACGTCTGTTTAAAATGCGTTTAATGTGCTCATTTGAGGAAATCAAGTGTTTAATGTTTGGTAATTAGCTGGTTGCATCAATATCACTCTGGAATAATAACAATTAACAGAATGAAACAAGAAGCGGGGGGAGCGGCTTTCTTTTTCTGCGCTGTTTATCTTTAGAAGGCGCGTGCGAATAAAAAAACTGCCCGGTTCACTGGTCAACAGCGGCACAGCAACGGCTTCCTCTCAGCGCGTTCTCGTTTCCTCGGTCCGAGGTCGAAACAGAGCACGTGCAAACGGCACAAAACTCTGGCCAAACTGAGTTGCATGTGGAACGTTTGACTGGTGCGATCGCCCCCCTGCAGATACATCACTCCATTGTGAGCTTCAGCACAGACTGACGTGGTGTGTGTGGATGTATATATCACACAAGAGGACCCCATGCTGAAATCTGCAATATTACCCAAACGGCAACCAGGAGGGCCAGCATTCTACATGGCTCCTCAGGGAACAGTTCTCGCTGCCCGACTACTATGCACATTACCAACGCAACAGACACACAGCAGTGTACATGTGCCAACCAGCGCGCACACACACACACACACACACACACACACAGCGCAGAGTACATGTCCAACACCACACACACACACACACACACAGCGCACATGTCCAACACCGCACACACACAGCGCAGTGTACATGCACCAACTGAAGGGGAAATCACGTTTCATGTTAACAGATATCCCATCAGTTCCTGGCTGAATGGAAGGGCCGTTGTTGTGAGTGTCGATGGTACTGAATGGGGTGGGCCCCTCCTCGTGGAGTGCTGTGTGCACATGGAGCGAGCGGCGTTAGCCTGCAGGGGGCGTTAGCCTGCAGGGGAGCCATCTGAAGCAGGGTCATTCTGTGGCCACGGCTCTTGAGGGACTGCACAGCCAAGTGAGGGATGGGGCAAGTGCCAGGTGCTGGAGGAGCAGGAGAGCCGTCGGGCAAAGGGTCCCTCCTCACAGAACTGAAGCCAGGTTTAGAGCACCTCGTCACTCAGCCGAACAGACACCCCTGCCCCTGTTCACCCCTAGGGGCACACACCCCGCAATGGGGGATCACTGATGGCCTCTGAGTGAGTGTGTGTGTGTGTGTGTGTAAGCATGTGTAAGTGTGTGTGTGTGTGTGTGTGTGTGTGTGTGAGCATGTGTGAGTGTGTGTGTGTGTTTGTGTGTGTGTGTGTGAGTGTGAGCATGTGTGTGTGTGTGAATGTGCATGTGTGTAAGTGTGTATGTGTGTGTATGTGTGTATTAATGTGTGTGTGTATGCATGAATGTGAATGTGTGTGTGTGTGTGTGTGAATGTGTGTGTGTGTGTGAGTGTGTGAGTCAGTATGCATGTGTCTATGATCAGTATATACCATAGTGGTCCATGACTGAGACTATTTAGACAGCCTTCAAATCAGTTATTTAGATATGATACAATACGCACTGTTCACAGATTTTGGGGGATGTTCTCTCTGACAGCACGTATACACGCTCATGCCCACAAGTGGGTGACGGTCATTTCCAGAGCCTTTAATCACCTTTAATCAAATGAAATAAGCCCATCCAAAACCCAAAGAAGTAGTTGCTACCATGGGCACGAGGCTTCCATAGCTGATGCAAATAAATGAAAATTGAAGAAATATTAAAGTGTCCCCAAAGAGCAGCCCCCACCAGCCCTCTGAACTGTTCCTGTCTCGCGTCTGGACCAAAACGGGAACGATTCTCCAAACACTCCCCCATCACCCCAGCAGACGCACAGGAAAGTGGAGAGAAATCCCTTGGTGGGTCGGCCAGATTAAACTGCCTCAGTAATCCGCTTGGCTTTCACCTCCTCGTCCTCAACAGAGAGAGAGAGAGAGGGGGAGAGAGCGAGGGAGAAGGAGAGGGGGTGAGGGTGAGAGAGAGAGAGGAGAAAAAAAAAGAAGAGAGGGACGGAAGCGACAACAAGGGCAGAGGGAACGTGGGGGGAAATAAGAGGGGGGAAAAACCACAGGAAATGGGGATAAAAAGACAGAAATAGAGCAACATATTGAAGTGAAGGAGGGAGAGGGGTGAGAGGCTGAGCGGGGCTGGAAAGTAGGCAACACGCACAAGATGGTGGGGGAAGAATGATATCAACCTCCAGGACAGAGGAAGCAGGGACAGAACAATTCTCTCTGACTTCTCTGAGAGAATGACGACACGCAAGAAGGGGGGGGGGGGTTGAGCAGACACACAGAGAAGAGGAGACCCACAGAACCTCACGACCTGCCCAGACACGCTCTGCGCGAAACATCCTGGTCTCTGAACGAGCGGCTAAAATAAGGACGAACGCGCTGAAAGAAGAAGACCCAAAGGGAGTGACGTTTCTCCAGGCGGTGTCCCCCCCCTGCCTCCGCTGGCGTCGGCCCCGTGTCTCTGTGTCGCCGGCGGGAGCTCGCGCTGCAGGAGTGCTCTTCACTTCCAGCCAAGTGTGCGTTCTCTGGATAATAACACGCCAAGGCCATAAGATGTCCATGCAGTCTGGAGGACGGACTATTTATACAGCACGGAGAACAACCTCTCAACAGCGAGAGCCGGGCGGAGAGAGTAACGGCAGACGCCACGCCTTCGTCCTGGTGGTGTCGGCCATGGCGGTGTCCAGCGAGGCCCGGCGGTGGACAGTCGGCTTTCGGGCGGGCATGACGCGGAAGGCTTTCGTCACCGTGTTGCGATGGGGGAAATCAACGGCCCTGCCTCTTCGGTGTGGCGTAGTGGGTGGGGAGCTGGGCTTGTAACTCGGGGTTTCAGGGTTTGATTCCCAGGTGGGGCACTGCTGGTGTACCCTTGAGCAAAAGTACTTCACCTGAATTGCTCCAGTAAATATTCAGCTGTATAAATGGATTGTATGTAAGAAACGTGAAACTGGCCTCTCGGGTGGTCTGGCGGTTGCAACGTTCGACGCTGGCCACTGCGATCAGGGTTCGATTCCACCAGCCGCGCCAGTGTCAGCTCTGGTCAGGAGTGCCACTAGGGGGCGGCAATTGGCTATCCGCCCCAGGGGGGGGGGAAGGGAAGCCGATACGAGTGCGCTGCGTATAGGAGTGAGCGCATACCGGAGTTACGGTAACGGCTTGGCAGGTACCGGCTCGGAGGAAGGGGTGCCCAGCCGCATGCCACTGCCGGTATCAGGACTACGGCAGCAAACTCGTAAGATATAGGAGGGAGTGGGATAATTGATAAATGAAAAGGAGGGTATAATTTGATACTAAAATGGGGACAATAACAGGAAGAAAACAGGAGAAAAGCAAAAAAATAAAATATATATATATTTTTTTTTAAATAGGAATGTGAAACTATGCAAGTCATTCTGGATAAGAGCGTCTGCCAAATGCCTAAAATCTAAATGTAAATGTAATGACTGTAGAGTACCTCTTTCCACACTGTGCAGGAGTGATGGGAGGCATAGGGAGAGTTCATGAACCACAATGGGTGGAGCTACAATGAGCTGTCAATCACTAACAAGTTTGAACCAATCAAACTGGGTTTGTGCCCCACACCAAAATACAAGGATTGGTTCAAATCGGTGAGTTCGCTGATATGGTAGCTCCACCCAGTTTGGTTGTCCTGAAGTCTCGTCCTCCGATCGCCAGGCATAGGGGTCACCCGGAGCTACACAGGCCAGAGCCAGCAGACACAGAGTTAACAGGTGGCCTCCCGACCCCCTCCCCTCCCCTCCCTCCCCTCCCCCCCTCATTGGAGAAAGGGCCCATGGTGCTACAGACAGGAAGTGGGTGGATATCCTGTGAGAAAAGGCTGTGATATACGAGCAGGCGACTTCAAAAAAGCAGGGGGGGGGGGGATGCACCCAACGCCAATAAAACCAGGGGTGGTGGAGGTGGAGCGGGGGCAGGGTGGGGAAGTGTAGTAGAGGGGTATTAAAACGTCTTTGGGGGACAGCATGTCTAGAGGTAGGCTGCAGGAAAGCGCTGAGGAAAGGCCATACACAAAGACAGGCATGTTAAACAAGCCAACATGACACCATCTTTTTTTTGGGGGAGGGGGGGCCTTTTTTACAGAAACTGAGAATTTTGGCACTGGCCGTTATTGGAAATGCCCCTGGAGCAGAGCGCTGGAGCCCGAGGCTGCAGCTGTGTCTGGCGGCTCGATTAGAGATGAGGGCCGTGCCACAACTCTCACGCAGAGGCCCGCCATCGCCGCACACGCTGCACGAGGTGCTGGGAACGGCGGTCTCTCTGTGACTGAAGGGAAGAGCTCTCCTGTCCAGGGGAGTGGCCGGTCTGGGTCAGTCAGTCAGTCAGTCAGTCAGTCACAGTCCACAGAGGTAGCGGTCAGAGGGCGGTTTCCCAAACGGGCTCAAATTTTTACCCAATCAGAAGGCCTTACCACCTCAAAAGACAAAACGTCCCATTTACAGCAACACAACTCATGGACTTAGTGTTGTAGTTTTGTAATTCAAGGTAGACTCCAGTTTTGTGCTATTCTATATCCACCCCTTCCTATGTAACATCGTATAAAGTAATACAAATAAATTAAAGTAATAAATAAAATATCAAACTATCAACACAAGTGTCTTTCAGACGATCACTTTGTGTGCCTGGGATAAAACACAAATTTCGTCAGCATAATAAATAAAAAAGCTCTCTCCATTGCCATTTTTGAGTTTGATACATAAAAAGAAAGCTTGCATCATCAGCTGGGTACTGTCAATGTTTCATGGCTCTGTGACAAATAAAGTTCATTCAAAGCATGCAACTAAAACTTGTCTAATGCAATGCAATATAATAATAAAACAGTGATCATTTTCTGAAACGTTGTCTTTTTGGAGATACAGGTTCAAGGTTTTTTTGTGTGTATTTTTTACAACGGTGACGATATGGTCAGCATTTAATCCCCATGGTAAGCACAAGTATAAAACAGAGCGAAGTGTGTATACACGCCCATGCCAACACCCACACCCAAACACACGCACACACACACACACACATCCTGGGTCAGTGGGCATCGGGCAGCCCCTGCTGATCGATACCCTCGGAAGCCCAGACAACACACGCCAGGGCAGGGAGGGGAGGACGGTTCTGCACGCGCTCAGTCTGTGCCAGACCCCACGGTTCTGCACGCGCTCAGTCTGTGGCAGGCCCCCACGTCCGACCCGGGGCACGGCTACCGGTGTGAAGCCTTCTGACGGCGGCTATTACAATGAATAATTGAATGCCAAATGAAGACAAATGATATGATTGCATGGCGCACACAGCAGTCAATGCCCTATCTAGGTGGTTTCCATTCAATGGCATTGATCAGCTTTACAACCTAAGTAGCAGCCCAGGAAACTAAATGGTTTCGATCAATGCTACTTAACGGATTATTGACCGTTGACTGGTTCCTCCAAGAACAAAATAAAATGGAATAAGAAAATAAATAAAATAATGGAAGGAAAACAAATGACGCTGTCCGAATCTGTTCATTTGATTCACCGCAGGATAAATTGGAAGGAAAGAGAAAAAAAATTGTGAGGGAAGGGCGGGGGGGAAGAGTATGGGGGTGGGGCCGACTGCTTTATGGAATATCAAAGTTGGGCTGATGCACAGTTTAATTCATTGCAGACGCACAGGCCCGTGGGCTCAGGGACACAAGCAAACACCCACTGCAGAGTGTTCCAGGCGGAGGGAGGAGGGCGGAGGCCACGCTGCCTGTACACGGCTGGTAGACAGGCGGCGATTTTGGCCCGGGCCCGTAGGCTGCGAAACGTCAATAGGATCCAGAACTGGGTCTCCCTACGTCCCGGGGGCAGCACGTAACACAGGGGTGGGCAAGGGGAGACCGTGCCCGTTTCTGGATTTCACTTCCAACTTCTGCTCTTCGTTATTTAATTACACCAGTCGTTTACACGATCTGATGTTTTAGCTAAACGTCCTGATAAGCTCACGAACGACAGCTAACACAGTTCCTGTGTCCCCGTGTGAAATGTTTTACTGTGGTGTAATCGATGAGTGAACCGCCGTTGGTGCGTGCAGCTAATTAGCTAATTGCGCCGGGGTAATTGGCGGAAACAAAGACCTGTATGCACGCTGGCCCTCCAGGAGCGGAGCTGCAAACCCCTGCCGTGGATGGGACACGATTCTGTGTTCGGACGGGACCGGGAGCGGGTCTCTCTGCCCAGACCGCAAAACAGAGTTCACCACATTTTGGGGTGCAGACAGACTGGGGACCCCCACAGTAATGGCCGCCGCTGAGAGGACATTGCGCTGGTGACGAGCCCCAATCGACGCTGAGAATCAGCCTGGCGGTTCAGCAGACCCACGTAGCACCGTTTGGCGTGTGGGGAGATCATTTTGGTGTGGGGTCCTCTGCTCTTCACGGAGACAATGAAGGAAAGAGCAGGGATAGAGGAGGGAGGGAGGGAGGGAGAGGAGTGAGAAGCGTAAAGGGCGAGGGGGGTGGGAGGTGGGGGGCACACAACACATTGACGGTCCCAAAGGTCTGCAACCACGGTAGAGTTTTACATATACAGCACAGCGTTACCATGGTGACCGAGCCTAATTCCGAGGGCTGACCCAAGAGGCAGATTGTGTGAGTGTGTGTGTGTGTGTGTGTGTGTGTGCACGTGTGAGTGAGTGAGTGTGTGCGTGCGTGCGTGTGTGTGTGAGTGAGTGAGTGAGTTGCACCTCCCACCATTCGCAGAGAGAAGAATCAAAAATAAGCGCCCCGTTTGTGTACAGGTTTACTCTGCTCTCGATTCGTGAGACACTCACCGGCCTATTAAAATTGGTCTTGTCGCATCATCTTGAATATAAGAGCACTGGTGATCCAGTCTCCAGTGAGGTTGTGGGATTAATTGCTCCACTGTGTTCCTGGGTACAGGATGCACTCCACTATGTGTGACAATGCCTCAGTGGGGACAGGTGTGTACATGCACATGTATGACAACCTTTGTAGAAATAGCATTTATATGTAGGTAGTGTGTGTGTGTGTGTGTGTGTGTGTGTGTGTGTGTGTGTGTCTCAGTCAGAGTGTGAGTCGGTGTGTACGTGTGTTTGTCAGTCTGTGTGTGTCTGAGTGCGCTTGCTTCTCAATTCAGCAGAACCTCATTAATTCAGAAATGGAAATCATTTATGCATGGAGCGCACAAGAGAGAGAGAGAGAGAGAGAGATAGAGAGAAAGGGAGAGAGAGGGAGAGTGAGAGAGAAAGAGGGAGTAGCAGAGGG
This sequence comes from Aldrovandia affinis, assembly GCA_029706075.1. Lineage (NCBI taxonomy): Eukaryota > Metazoa > Chordata > Actinopteri > Notacanthiformes > Halosauridae > Aldrovandia > Aldrovandia affinis. Next base: position 19,993,830 of record JAINUG010000001.1, on the reverse strand, counting down.
AAAGAGTGGAATTTTCTATTTTTCTTATTTCGCTTGGTGAAAATGGTCTCCAGCGATTTTTGCAGTTTCATCCCTGATAAAAAAAAGTATTCGATATATATATATTTTTTAAGTACAATTCTCTTATTAACCCTTTGCTTTAAACAAGTGTGCGAGTTCTCTCCATCCTGCACAGCCATTTAAAGCCTGGAAAGTCTCTAGGCACCACACAAACAGTTTGTTGAGGGTAAATAGATACGTTTCCAAGGAGAGGTCTCTCCAAATTAGACAGTTAATGACGCAGGTTTGTGTGTTTTTGTTTTGCCTGCCTTCAAACAGATTTCGGCGACATGGTTCACCCTCAAAATTGTGGAAGAACTTGCCATTTGAATAATGGCAGTCTTCGTTCTCTTTTGTATCACGGCCACTTAATGAGCCTTAAGCTGGTAATGGTGCGCTGAAAAGGACAAGAGTATTCCAGTAAAATCTCATTTGCTTTTGTTTTGTGATCTTCACCCACAACAGCATTGACGGGAGACAGAATCACCACGCAAAAGCTAGATTCATCCAGAAATGCAGTTTCACCACCACACCGCTATGTAGTAAAACGATAAACAACAGCAACGTAGTAAAACTGATTTTAAGAGTTTAGGAATAAGCAGAAACATAGCCCGGAGAGGAGCCGCTGTAAAAGTCTCAAGCAGGGATGTGACATTATCAGAATTTATTCAAAGATCAAATACAATGATATTTTTTTATTTGACATTGCCATGTGAACTGCAGAAAGATAATACGCGTATTGCTTTCACTATTGATTTTGCAGTTAAAAGGCATACGTTTGACATGAAAACAGACACCCTGGAAGGGCAGGCCAGCAGTGGCCCACGGTAGCATTCAGAAACACTGGACCCGAGTCTCGCAGGAGGGGGGCAAGCTGCCAAAACAGGCACCTCCTTCAACTCTGCTGCATTTAAAATACGGCACTCGGTGGCAATACTGTGCATTTAAGTTTCAAGAACGTCACCCAAGCTGTGTTCAAAATAATGTGCTCAACTCTGTGCATATACGGTGGAGGCGGGTGATGGCAGGGTTAGCTACCACACTACTGTTCTGGTAAATGCCAAATCTCTTCCAGTGGTGGAAAGCTTGCAGGACATTGTGCTTGTTAATTCCAATTTAAAGCTTGCTACATCTCTAGCTGAATATTTGCACGTTGGCACGGTGAAATCTACAAACTAATACTCGTCACGCACGCAATGTGGAAAATAATGCGCTCATATTAGAGAAAATCTTCCGGGCGAACCGCATTTAGCCGTCTATGTATCGTGAAATGGAGGCTTGGGCTCCGGGGTTTGCTCAATTCTGGTCACACTTAAGGGACGCCGTCCAGGAGGTTTCTGCTGTCCAAGTAACACACGGTCTCTGTACCGAGAGAGCGGTAAAATTGGCTTAGGCTAATTAAAGCTGTCCTAAGTGGAATCAAGTGATTAAGCACTTGGGTGAAAAGGATCCCTTTTGGACCGAGACCCAACAGGCACAAGTTTGAGCAGCTCCACAGCGCTGTGCAAAACGGCCGTAGAACAGTGGCCAGGTAAACGACTGTTGAAACTAACAATTCACAAAGAGCGAGCGGCTAACCCAATGTTAGCATTCTGCCTGTTCTTTTGCGTAGCAACCGACATACGTCAATCTGTTTCAAGCTCTGTGGTCGTCAATCCAATTGCAATTAGCAGACGTTCTTACCCAGAATGACTTAAAAATGCACTCCACTAAGTGGGAGTGAGACAGCATATCGCATTAATAGCCGGTATAAGGTCTTCAAAAATAGCTGCCAGGAGCACACACAGAGCTACTAGGGAAAAAGGAGAAAGTTTAACTTATTTAAAGGCACCTAAATCTATGTTACTTTAAAAAAATAAAATTAACTATATATCATTTCAAGTGTTACTAATAACTAGTATTTTTTACAGATAGTTTTTTGTGCATAATTATTTTTCAATTCCTGGTGTAGACCATACAACCTTACACAACAAGAGCCGTTGCTATAATTGTTGTTGCAGTATTGGCCACGTGCACGCTGAAACACCACTTTGGCTTAATACCCTTGATCTTGCAGTGGGCCCGGTGCTTACGAACAACAACAATTTCATTTTCCGGCCCCGATTCAGTTTCCGGCACATCACAAAATTCTCCACCAGAACCCTGTCTGGTGTCAGGTTTCACAGCATCAGGTGACCAGCGAGAACCAATGAAAAATGACCATCCGACAACCTAACGTTCCAGGAGCATTTTCCTGCCAGCAGCAGCAAGAGCCACGGTGTAAAACCCACAATGGCACCAAAGATGCGAATCCAAGACAACAAAAAAACAGCAGTGGTCCGGAGCGGAAGATAAGGAGCTTACCGGACCGTGCCCAAAAACACCGGTTTTTATTTGATCCCATCGCCACAAAAAACAGAAGCTCACAAGTTGAAAGAAGCAGTGGAAAGAAAGTCACTCAAGCGTAACACCTTTAATCAACATACAAAATCTCTATACATTTTTTTTTTTTGTTAAACAAACTCAGTGATACATTTCTTTTCATGCCGATTATTTGCGTAGTGGATCTTTTGTGGGCTCCTGGCAGCACTGTATCGGTTGACTGTTGGGAGATTTTTTTTGTCATTCTTGTGGGTCTGCTCAAGTGCACAACACTGTCCCAGACACTGACATACAAACGATACATCCAGTTAAGCTGGCGAATTTCATCGGTTCCATTCCCACATTTTTAACGTTGCTTTTTTAATGTATTCCATTAAAAAAATGTACTCCCTTTTTTAGGGTTGGTTTTCACATTAATAAAAAAAGGGAATTTTAAAATAAAAATGTAAAACCCTGATAAATATTTTTGTATACAAGATTTAGTTGTGAATAAGTACATAGGTAAATAAATAAAGAGGCTTCCACCCTGGCGGTGGCAGATCTGTGCTGAGCCTTTTAGTGCTGCCTCCTCCCGCCCCCAGACAATATGGAACAGACAGTAATCTGTCCGCGCGCTGAAGGGATTAAAGCAACAAGCGCAGCATCCCCCAAACCAGGTCAGCCTGTCAGAAGTCCCGAGTTCCTTCTCGTCCTCCCTCCCTCCATTGCATTCTCTCCATCCCTCACCTCGCGCCGACCGTGAACCGACGTGCTTTTACCTCCCGACCGTATACACTCTCCACATTACTCAAACTCTATCCGCGCTAATTACGCCGCGCTCGCTTACTTACTCAACGCTCCCGCTAAAATCCCGGGCTGTTGCCCTGGGAAGGCACGGCGCGGTGCATAAACCTCCTGGTGACCTGATGTATTATGATTACACAACGCGCCCGTTTTACATAAACATTATGGACAAGAAGTAGTTAAAACAAATGGATGATTTTTCTCTCCATAGAACCTGCACGTGGCTTTGTTTTACTGTGAATAAAACGGGCCGGAAATTTCCGAGGCGCGATACCAAAAACAAAACCGGGGGTGTTTCCGGGACTGAATTGTTAGATTCAGGATAAGGATCAATGAGAGCCGAGACGTGAGAAAGATCAAGACCTGATAGTTGGGTCATCCCGACCCCCTTTCCGGAACAACAGGCAATACTCAGGAATGGCACGCGGTCACAGTCGAGACACTGTATAGTTCAGTCAGAACACCTTTTAACCGCAACAACGGCTGTAGACGTGTGATCTAACCATCAGTCCGCCACGCAAAACGCCGAGAACAAGTTGGTGTACTATGCTCCTGAACGAGCCATGTGAAATTCCGGGCCAATAAACCATGCATAATTATGCATTTTTGAGTAGCTCCTATTTCAACAATTATTCCGACACCATTTCACAGTGAATGACACTGTGCATCCACAGTGTGTTAATATTTAATGATGTAAATGAGTCCGATTTATGATTCTAGAAATGTTCCGCTTTTGAAATCCACTCATGGTGCTTCTCCAATATCGCACGAAAAAAGGGACTCAATCCAAAGGATGACCAGAATAAATTGGAATCAAGATTTGCAAAAAAATATACATATTAATAACTTGTATCATTTTAATGTTCACCTTGTTTCATGGAAGCATTTAAAACTTTATTCTAAAACTTCTGTCTTGGTTCAAAGCAGCCTGTAAACCTTGAATAATTGGCTGCCCTTACATTGTACTATTTGCACATTGCACTTCTGTCTGACCTGGTCTGGGCTGATTTAGCATGCCTTGCCTTCTCTAAAGACCGAGGGTTATAGTTTTACTTTTGTACCTTTCCTTAACACGCATCCCGACAATGATTAGAATACGAACTAAAATACTCGACTTCTCCCTCTTGCTTCGACAGCTAGCACGTGTGAGGACTGTGCAGTGTTGTGGTGTCTGTCAACTTTAGAAGAACTGCCAAAGAACAGCATTTGTTCCGTGAAATTGTAATTAATGCACCGCGTTACACAACTATCTCATCTCTAAAATGATTGTAAAAGAGAAAGTCCCAAGTCACGGTTATGAGTATTTTTCTTTTAATTAAAGATCGGACAGCTGCGAGGTTGGAAACCTCCACTGTAAACAGATTTAAGATTCATAATGCCGATTTGAGGCAGCATTTAAATTCTATTGGGATGGTGCTCAAATATACCTTTGTAATCTTTTAAATTAATTACACATGTCTAAGCAAGCCTGACATTTTCTTTGTAAGTAGACATACCGAAACGCTACTTAACATTAAAAATGGCTACTTTTAACAATTCGCCCTGTAAAAGCAGTACAGATTTGAACGCCAAACAACTTGATCTCATTACATATGCAAGGCTTGATGGCTTCTTATCAACATAAACTAGCCTGCAGACCGAACTACGCCTGAAATGATGGCTCGTGTATGTGTGTTGTGGAATAGAGAGTTCTGAAACTGGATCTTCCCTTTAAAATCCCATAGAATTAACTGCAACACACTGCTGCATTCTGGGGCAGATTCGTGGACCCAGATTAAGCCTGCGAGAATCTCCACTCTTACATTTATACAGTGATCCAAGAGATTACTGTACTAGACTTTTATTTACCGGTTTTTCATTTCAAACTGTAACACCTGCCGGGTGCAGAGAAAGAAATGTCAATTTTCCTATTTCTATTGAGGCGTGAACACTAATAATAGCCTATTTGTTTTTGTTTTTTCCCCCTCATTTTATTTTTGAACTTATAACACGATGATGATTCTGATTATTGTAAAGGGGGGGGACACAACTTCCTCAAGGTTGCAGTTTTCCTTTGTGGTTTGAAGTCAGTACAGAGCCCATTTTCCATTTCCTCTCCTTCTCTCTCAAATTCAAATATGGTATATTGGCTACACATTGCACAGTACTGCCAAAACAATTGTTTACATAAAATATAGATAACGACAATAATAACAATATCATTGACACAAAAATGATTAATTAATTGATTAACTCATAACAAACTATTATATATATATATATATATATATATATATATATAGAGAGAGAGAGAGAGAGAGAGAGAGACACACACACATACAATAACCAGCATATTAACAATAAATAATTAAATAAAATTAACATTTTTATTTTTTGAATGGTCTACTACTCACTGTCTCTCAGGCTATGGCATGCTGTCACATAATGGGCAACGAGAGGTGCTGTGTCCCTCTCCCAAAAGGAGTCATATTTTCTCCCCTCCATCTAACTGTGGAAAACTGAGAATATTTGTTAAAAATTTGGCAATGAATTTTGTTCCAATATTCAAATATTTATTACAGTATCGGAGGAAGTATACCTCTGTCTCTACTTCACCTGTCGTACAGTGACCACACATTAATTTGGTAACCATGTTTTTTTTGTGTCTGCCTTTTTCATTGGCTAGACTGTGGTCTGTAGTTTGTAAGGATCTGTTGCTGTTTTGTATCTCTGACGGTGAAGAGATACTTTACCAATCTATAATCTCTTTTTAGGGTCCGATGGCATTCTAATTTGTGTGGTGCTTTGGTTTCTATGTCCCAATGTTCCAGATATGAGTTTTTGCTTTGTTTTACAGTTTGGTTTACTCCAATTTGTGGTTGGTTAGCAGTGCTGGTTTGAAGCTAGTGTATGTTTGTTGTTACAGGGTTAGTTACGTTCAGAACCAGTTGACAGGGGGGGCTCTTTACTGAGCTTAGTTCTTGGGTTTCAAATGGCTCCAGTTACAATATATCTTGTGGGACTTGACTTAAGGTGCATTCAGAATTGTATTGCTCTTTTGGGGACACATTGTTATCAATGTATTTTTTAGATATTTCAACAGAATTCTGCATGCAGGGTTTCTATCGAATGCTTGTCCCATCTAGTGTAGTCTTGCGGACTGAGTGGACCCCATACTTGCTATGGGCAGGATGATGCTTTCAAAGATTTTGGATCAGATTTTAATGGGGATGTCTATCTTGTAGAATTTTCTTTTGATTACATAGAAAGTTCTACGGGCTTTGTCTTTTAATGCATTTACTGCCAGACCAAAGTTCCTTGAGGCACTGGTTTTCAGTCCAAGGTAATCATAACTTAATGTTTGTTCTAGGGTGGTGTTGCCTAGAGTGGAGAGGTCTACTTTCCTCAGATCTGCATTTCCTTTGGAAGATCATCATCATCTGCCATTGTCTTTTTTAAATTTACTGCCAGGTCCCAGTTCTGACAGTATTGCTCTCGCAGATCCAGATACTGCTGTAACCCCTTGTTCTGTGGGCAACAGCAGCACCAGGTCATCTGCATAGAGGCAACGTTTTTATATCCGTGTTGTTTAGGCTGAGGCCAGGGAATGCAGACTGTTCCAGTAACACTGCTAACTCATTGGTATAAATATTGAACTATGTTGGATTCAAACTGCAGCCCTGTCTCACCCCACCACGCCCTTGAGTGAAGTATTTTGTTCTTGTGTCTCCCAATTTTTACACTGCACTCTCTCTCTCTCGGTCTCTCTCGGAGAGTATATACTCTGCAAAATTCCTCACTGCTGAAAAAACCGGAGCGCTCTGAGCTTGTCCGTTATTTCGGCTTTTCCATTAGAATTCAAAAGATAGTGTCTGACGTCCCGGGAGGAGGAGGAGGAGGAGGAGGAGGAGGAGGAGGAGAAGAGAGAGCTGTGTTTGACAAGAGAGCTGTGGAGGAGCGGCCGGCCCACAGTGCAGCGCAGTCTCGGCGCAGCCAATGCATTTCTCCTGCGGTTGGAAGGCGACACTGCCGAGGTGCGGAAGGGGGAGCCAGGTGCGTGGCGAGCCACAGAGGTAATCACTTGGTCAGAGGGGAGCCGTTTCACTTGGAAAAAGAAAGCCCGTGGAAGTATATGGTATAAAAATAATAATTACTGTGCATTAAATTCACTGTCTGTAAATATGCCCCAGATAGCACTAAAGTGACGCACGTGAGCCAGAGCAGCGCTCGCATCACCACTGCTTCCCCTCATCACTCAGACAGACACCGTGTGTGTGTGTGCGTGTGCGTGTGCGTGTGTGTGTGTGTGCATGCATGAGGTGGGGTGTGTGTGTGCGTGCATGTGTGTGGAGGGGGGTGGGGTGTCAGGAAGAACAGGCCTCAGTAAGACATGTTCTTTTTCTCTCAGCAAGGATTTTCACCTCGTGTAAACATTCTCTATTTTAAATAAAAAGGGAAACATTTCAACTAGGTGGAGCAATTAACGAAAGCACCAAAGGTAACGATGGGGAAAAACAACTGCCACCACTGACCTCGACGGAGCAAACGTTTTTAAGGGAATCATTTTGGAGACATTCAGATGACACAGGTGGTCAAAGAGGACTAACAGTGAAGCCTTGCACTATGTTCCTTTTTGATATAAATGGTGTATCCGAGTCCCTGTCTGGAAAATAACCAGTTATGTCATCTTTATGCCCCGATTTGCTGACCTCAAAACAGCAAGGCTAAGCTCGGATATTTTCAGGATATATATTTTGGGGATATATTCACAGCGTTACCTTGATTGTCTTGTCTGCGTCTCCAGCATATTAGACACGGAATAGACTGGAATCAAACTTCAAGTACCACTTAATCAGTCGCCACAATCATATATTTAAATCGGAACCATTTTCAAATGCCTGTACATTTAGAATGTAAAAACATGCAATTATTTTCATTTTCATTTACTTACACAGTATATATATATATCACTATCAATTATTATGCAGCTCTGCCAGGTGTTCAATAAATTGAGTTACCTTCCCCACAAAGGCCTTGCTTCTACATGTCACTATGGTTAAAAGTAACTTGACCCAAAGTACATGTAATGGTTTAAGTTGGCCCATGAATTACCTGAGATTTTAATGAATTTTTTAAATTCTGAATTCAAAATGTAAAAAATGAATTACCTGAGATTTATGAATTACCTGAGATTTGACCCTTCCGTATAACTGTTTCATTGGGTATATAACAAGTGAGATTACACTGTGAATGGAAAATTAACATATGGAAACAGTACTTAAAAACATGAGTACACTTATGGAAATTAGAAATCCTTATATTCAAAAGCTGAAAAGGCCTGAGTATTTACTTTAAATACAGTATATTCTGAGAGTGCCTACCATGCTAACTGCACATAATTGCATTTGTGGGGGTGCTGCTATTTTTAAAATAATTATTTGTTCCTCAAAATTACTTAATAACACGGTGCAGTAGGGCTCCAATATATATATATAATATATATATATACACACACACACACATATATATATATACACACACACACTTTTTTCCCAGCAGGAGCCAGGGCTTCTAAGTGGAAAAATGATAGGCCTCGCACACTGCACTCTGTGACCAACTTTGAAACCACTCTTTGTGGGCTTAGCCTGATGGTTGTAACTTGCCGAGGGCTTGTTATTTGACACAGACACATTGTTTAAAAGTGTATCAGGATTCCTGACTGAAACTGGGAATTTTCAGAAGAGATACAGTAGCTACTAGAGGCTACTGATGCATAGGACTGGGGATACAGAGAAACTGCATCGCTGTGAATTCACGATGCCTTCGTTTTTAGAGTCTTTCCCAGCGGCACTTTTGAACACGGAGTTGACACATTTGAGTTGTGTTTGCAGTGTAAAGCTTGTAATTATTTGTGATATGCCACAAGAAGAATATTTCAGAGCCTGGGCACAATACATGACTACCCATACTCCTTGTATGGGTATGTGGGAGAAACTGTTCAACACATAACCTTTGATATTTGGTGCAATTTCATGTCAAGGGAGTTTTGTGGCCATTCATGGATCTGATGGTATTTTTCAACTCCTTTATCTGTTTAAATAAACAAACAGACCTTAATAAGGTCTTCTGATTAAATATAAAATATCATTACTCAACCTCTTCAGTTAAGGTGATCACTCAAGAATTTGAATGACTGTTTTTTTAATTATGGCATCGACAGGATCTACACAGAAAAGGTGGGTGGCGTAACAGTAAAGGCACTCGCCTGGAGTGCAAGTTGCCCACTGCAGCCGGGTTTCAATTCCCTGGCCTGGGGGTGGCGATTGGCTGTCCGCTTCAGGAAAGGGGGGAAGGAACCCGGCAGGAGCTCGCCGAGTAGAACAGAGTTACGATCGACGGCTTGGCAGGGTTCCGTCTCGGAGAAGGCAGTTCATTTGCCTTTGTTGCTGCCGGTCCCAGAGCTGTGGCGGTGAGCTCGTGGTGCGGGGGGGTAATTGAAGTAGAAAGAGGGTACAATTGGATACTAAATTGGGAGAAAAATGGGAAAAAATCTGAAACCATTTATTTATTTATAAAAAGAAGAGCTACTTGTGTTCCATTTTACCATCTTAGGTCCTCGAAAGCACTGTGCAGAGTGTCCAGTAATTGCTTCAATGGAGGAGAGCACAGTTTTGGCAGCATATCTATCTGGAATCTGAATATCTAAGAAGGCGGAGTAAACAAACCCATGTGTCGACTGCCCCTAGTGTAAATGGTGGCCCTGTAGTGATTCATATATATTTGTTTAGTATATTTCCCAGAAGGTCTATAGGTTCCACTGGTCTTGTACTTAGTATAGTACTGAATATTGTGGTGAAAAAGAGAGATGTAGAACCAATACTAG
>JAINUG010000001.1:19906810-19983685 GCA_029706075.1 Aldrovandia affinis | reverse complement strand
GTGAGTGTGAGAGAGAGAGAGAGAGAGAGAGAGAGCAAGAGAGAGAGGCTGATTTATTTTCATTGCAGGTTTGGGTGCCCAGCTGGTACTTGAAACCGGTACACTGGCAGTCCTTCTCTGGCAGAGCCCTGCCACGGCAGCACTACAGCACCAGACACGCACAGTGCCAAGAGCACAGCCTGCCAGGACAGCCTGCCAACAGTGCCCAGGCCCACTGCCTCCACTACAGTGTAGGAGGGGAGAGAGAGGTTGAGCTAGAGCAGGGAGAGAGAGGTTGAGCTAGAGCAGGGAGAGAGAGGCTGATCTAGAGCAGGGAGAGAGAGGTTGAGCTAGAGCAGGGAGAGAGAGGTTGAGCTAGAGCAGGGGGAGAGAGGTTGAGCTAGAGCAGGGAGAGAGAGGCTGACCTAGAGCAGGGAGAGACAGGCTGACCTAGAGCAGGGAGAGAGGCTGACTAAGAGCAGGGAGAGAGAGGCTGACTAAGAGCAGGGAGAGAGAGGCTAAGCTAGAGCACGCACGCACGCACGCACGCACGCACCCGACCTGCTGCACTTACAAAGTTCTACAATATGCACCTGGCAGGGCTTTCATTTCCAACCCTCACAAGCAAACGGAGACCTGCAAAACCTTTGCCTCAGAGACTTAATACATTAACCAAGCCAGAAGCTCAAATGTGGGGGTACTTGTTGCTATTCTTGTGTAAGACTTAATAAGGGCACGCTTCTTGATTTCAACAGCAATTATAGCATGCCTGATTGAAGGCGCACTTACGAACTACGGATACAACTTCACCACTCCATCAATGCACATGGCCGTCATGGCTTTGCTCTGAATGACGCTTTACTGCATGAAGGGTAATGGATGGTGTGAGAGCGGAGCATCTGAAATATGCTGCTGCAGTTTTAGGCCGTTTAACCGCCAGTCTCTAGCTACACGTGCCAACACCCGCTACACCGAAACCTTTAGACTCACCAGACACTCCGCCCCATACTTCTAACATCGAAAGTTCTGTCTCCCAACCGTTGAACCGGCGAAACATTCCAATTCCATGCATCTTCTCAACATCCATTAAAGGGGCGTGACCGAGGACGATACAGTGGCAACAGTGCTGTAACGTAGCGCCGCGAAGTCCCGTCACCGACCGGAACCTCCTGTAGTCGAGCGGCAGAGAGGACGGAAGGAACCCGAGAGCCGAGTATCTGGCGAGTCTATAGAATCTGGTGGTAGCAGGTCGGCACGTGGGCCCAAACTGATTTCACTCATGGCTGTATTCTCGGGACGGGGGAGGTGGTACACTGTAATAAAGTGGGACGGGCCTGTGCCTTCAGAAAGTTGAGGCTTCCCAAAAGCAGACAGGCAGACACAGCAGCATTACTTGTGTAATGGCAGAGTCATTTATTCAAATTTCTGCAGGCGTGGTATTTTCTTCGCACTTTTTTTCTCTCGCAACGATTCCTCTACGTGGTCGGAGCGTCTCCAGCGGCGAACTTCAAAGCGACGCGCGGATTTAGATCAAACGGGGCCGGGAGGAGAAGGTTTTGTAATTGTGAGCTCCAGACAGGAGGGCAGGCTCCACTTACCCCCCTGACAGACTGCAGGACGGGGACGCCCCTCAGCCTGACAGACCGGGCCCCTACGCTCCCTGTCACGCCGCGCATGGGGCCCCGCTTCCCAAAAGCCAAACGCTTCCCCGTTACCAATGCGTCTCTCTGCCATTCGCTGCCATCTGCGTTGGGTCTTATCTGTGTCTTTTTGAGCTGAAATTGGACGTGTGGGTTCTGTCGAAATGGGCTCACCTTAAAAGTCTAGAGTGAGCCTATTGAAACAGTGTGTGTGTGTGAAAAAGATGAAGGGAAGGGAGAAGGTTTCATTTTGGGCTTTTATCGCAACGCCTAATAAATCAACGCTCCTCTGCTGGTGGCACGTTTTGAGTCACAAAGGAAAAAGTAAGAAAGTGCAGGGCAGATGGGGGAACGTTTCTGCACGTGTGTGTGTGTGTGTGTGTGTGTATGTATCCACATTTCGGTGTATGTGTATGCGTGTATGTCTATTTGGGAGTGTTTGTGGGTGTGTGTGTGAGTGTGAGTGTGGGGTGTATTTCTGCATTTGGGTGTGTTTGTAGGTGTATGTATGTATCCACATTTCGGTGTATGTGTATGCGTGTATCTCTATTTGGGAGTGTTTGTAGGTGTGTGTGTGTGTGTGTGTGTGTATGCATCGGTATTTGGGAGTGTTTGTAGGTGTGTGTGTGTATGCATCTGTATTTGGATGTGTTTGTAGGTGTAGGTGTAGGTATGTGTGTGTGTGTGTGTGTGTGTGTGTGTGTGTGTGTATGTGTGTTTGGGAGTGTTTGTAGGTGTGTGTGTGTGTGTGTGTGTGTGTGTGTGTGTGTGTGTGTGTGTGTACGCTCACCTCTGTGTGAGCATGGAAGACAACCGAGACACAGCACCGCCATCAGGCTCTGCTCCTCAACAACCCCCAGAGCCACAGAATGCACCTTTACAGCTTTTTAAGAGCCACTTTGTTTCAGGAATCTCAGGAATTTGTGTTTCTGGGGGAACGCCGTGTGCCCTTATTGGAGACCGGCCAACACAAATGTCCGAGCAGAGGCACATGCACACAGTAACACCCCCCCAACCCCCGCTCCTAAACCCTCCGGAACCCCTTACTGCTTCCTTGTGCCCCTGTACACCTCCCAACAGAACCAGGATCAAATATTAACAACAAGCCCATCACGACTGAGCATGCCCACAACCAGCCCGGACGGATGCAAATGAAAAACACAAAGCAAGCTTAACCCCGTCAGTGCCAGACCCGCTCGGCACGCGTCTCGCCAGAGCCGGCTACATATCTGGCGAACGACACCGATGTTAAGCGCGGACTCGAATGTGAAAATGAGCCTGGCTACGGGCGGCGATGGTTTGTGAAAGAGAAAGCCCTTTCCGTTCTGTGGCGCAAGTCCGCGTTTGAAAATAATTCAGTCATTATGATGAGTGCAAACAGGAGAGGGGGACATAGACTGAGAATAGAACAGAGAGAGAGAGAGAGAGAGAGAGAGAAAGAGAGAGAGAGAGAAAGAGAGAGAGGGATGAGGGAGAACGCACAAACTACAATAATGCACACATCCTGTGGGTGTGTGTTTGCGTGTGCGTGTGTGTGTGTGTGTGTGTGTGTGTGTGTGTTTGAGTTTGTGTGGGAGGGGGTGTCAGCTCTGTTTTTTCTGCTTTCAGAATACCCCCATCTCTATCTCCTTCCTTCCATCCATCCTTTTTTTTTCTTCCTTCATTATTATTATTCCTGCGTGTCGTCATTCCACCCCCGCTTCTCTCCTTCCCCCGAGCAAGCGGGCACCACTGGCAGAGCGCCAGATTACCCAATCAATCTCCCTCTACAGAGAGGGAGGGGCAGAGAGAGAGGGAGAGAGAGAGAGAGGGAGAGAGAGAGAGAGAGAGAGAGAGAGAGAGGGAGGGAGAGGACAGAGACACGGGAAGGGGGAGGGGGAGCGAGGAGAGAGAGAGAGAGAGAGAGAGAGAGAGAGAGAGAGAGAGAGAGAGAGAGCTCATGAGTGGGGGAAGAATAGAGGGAGGGAAGGAGAAAGGGCAGGTGCAAGAGAGAGAGAGAGAGAGAGAGAGGAGGCAGAAAGGGAGAAAGAGCCAGATAGGGGGGAAACAGTGGGAGGAAGGTTTATGAAAACGTGAAAGAGAAACAGAGAGAGAAAGGATAGAAGGAAAGAAAGGGGACCAATGAGGAGCAAGTGATGTTAACAGGGAAAAGCACGGCAGATGGAGGACACGACAGGGGAATCAACCCGGCGACCAAAAATCCCCAAATCCCACGATCTTCGGAAACAACATGTGCAATAAAAGAAGCCCTCCACCACACCACGCACCCACCTGTTTACAGTCCCCCGGACACACGGTGCCCAAAGGCACACGGGAACAGAGCCGTAAGGAACTGGTGGGCTGTTAGTCTGCCCGTGTGGCTGCAGCCCGCTGCTATTCTTATCAAGGCCTTAACAGACAGCCAAGCTGCCAATTTGTGAACAGGGGGCAGAGCAGCCCTGAATCCTGGGGCGACCGGGTCGTGACAGCCTGCAACTACGGCCTTGTCCCGGGCGCCACTGTACGCACCGCCACAAACGGGCTGCGATGTCACAACGTCGAGGGCCACAGCGGCTTGGGGTCACGACCTCTGGCCTATGCAAACGAGCGTGTCTGACGCAGGGGGGAGGGGCCACATAGGGCCCGTCCGTCCGTCTCCTTTGTCTGTCTTTGTTGTTCCTTCCCCCCCCCTGCCCCCGCCCCCTGTGTTCACAATGGTGTTCCAGGCTTATGTAATGGAGTCCCATGAAAGCTGTCTACGTTCATGCATGGCCACTCATCTTAAGACCCGCTACTCCTCTCCGCAAACCTGTAATGGGTTTCACAGATTGGCAACAGTCCTGCGCTGCCACGGAATTGAATTATTTCTGAGCATGTCCATTCAGCAATCTGCCGGTATATTCCCTTTCAGGAAATCATTAGCGAAAGTGAAAATAATTACGAGAACTACGAGGAGGCACGCGAGCACAATGGAGCCGGGGTGAGTAAATAAATGTCGTATATATATTTTTTTATCACGTTGCAATCAATTCTTCTCATTTTTAAACACGCGAACGATGAAAAGATGTCCCGTCATCAGTTGTACCGAGCTGATGGGAGTGTTTTAATACGGTGGAATGTGCGATTGACGGTTAGTGCTGACGGTTAATAAAAAGGAAAGCGAGAAGAAGAAGCTGTTTGGAACAACAGAGGAAGAGAGGCAGGGAGGGAGGGGGGCGCACGCAGGACCCGCCGTGCGGAGGTGTGGAGGACTCCAGGTCCGGGAGTCTCGCCAGGGCTGCAATCCCACAAAATCCCAGGATTAGCCCTGAACCGTTCCCCAGATTTGAGGATTAACACGTTATATTCCATTATCTCCCCAAAACTGGAGGTCCTGCAGCGTCTCGTTCAACATCGGTAAGCGGGGGGGTCGCATACAAACTCACATTCCAACACTTCAACCACCCCCTCCAAACACCAAACAATCACCTGACGCTGGAATAACGCTGCCATTGGATACCGTACCGGGAGGGTCAGGGCGAACTCCAGGAAGACAAACCCAACGTTCACGCTCAAAGTGCGCGATCTGGCGGCTCTTCCCGCGGGATTCCCGTTTTCTCTGATCCGAGCCAGAAAGCGGGCCCTTTATCTGCGGAACCGAGGAGCCCGCCGCTCAATCGGCCCACCGCTCCAGAGGGAACACAGCCAGCGCTGGAGCTAATCAGAGAGAGACAGGCCCGGGATGGCCCGTGGGAATCCCAGCCTCCACCCCCCCCCCTCGCCCGCACTACTGGGAGCCACCGCATTCCCAATTTGAGCCTCTTCACACCACACAGGTCCTCTTTTCACATCCCAGAACAACCAGGATCACACTCACGCCCTCCCTGCTCTCTGCCATCAACGAACACTGTCCCAGGCGGTTGCAGTTTCTGTCTTTCTCAGAAACTAAAAAAACAACAACACAGACACACACACATAAACAAAAGCAAAGCCCAGAGATAGACCTATCACAGGCCCAGTGCTGTGCGATGAACCACCCTCCACTCTACTCCCAATCCCAGGACCACCCCACATGGAGCTCACGCTCGTCCTTCACGCGCATCTGGCTGAAATGACCACCCCACGGCGTATTAATTAGACACGATTTCGGCAGCTCGGGCACATCAATCCGGCCGCTCGACCTGGGGGCTGCCGGATATGCCGCGACCCCGTGAACTTCGACAAGGTCAAAGGTCAAGGGAAGCGGGTCATTAATCCTTGGACTAGAACTTAAAGGGGGGATGGATATCTGAGCCCCGTGCCCTTCCCCCAGCTCCCGGAGAGGCAGAGATGAAGGGAGGGGCCTTTTAAAAGGCACTGTGGGAGGGAGCCCATCCCAGGGGCCCGGCGAGTCCTTGAACAGGAAGTCACGGCAACGCAGCCATTCACAAAATAAATTGTACATTTTGGCAGGCTTTTTAAAAACAAAATATACATAACCGTACTTCAGCATTGTCAACAGTGTCTCCCCTGCCGCGGTTACCAGGTGACTTTTTCACCTTCTGCGCAAAGTGCTCAGCCTGGGCAGGTTTATAGTTTTGTACTTTGTCCGTTTAAAAGCCTTCCTGGCATAGGAATAATTTTCCGGTTCTCCTCGGCATAACCTGTAGGCACTCCACAAGCGTGTGTGACGCGATTCCAGAATGCAACGGTCGCGGCCGTCATGAATGAATGAACTGTCGCAGGGAAACTTCGGTTTGGGAGACATGCGAGCGCATCATCACCGTGGGATGGCCCTTGGCTTGACATGTGTGCGCATCATCACTGTGGGACAGCAGTAAGGGCAGCTTAAAGAAATGGTCTTGGTGGGGTGGCAATTTAATAAAGAAAGCAGAAGCTTGATGTGCCGCAGGGTCAAATCCCAGGTATCTCAAGTGACATGACATCATTAGACTTATTGAACACACACAATGTCGGAATACAACAGCATTAAATACATTTGAAAAATTATATCTATTTTGTTTAAATCTATTTCCTCATAATACAGCTATAAATATAAACAAATTGAATCTCAAATTTAAATTCAAACTACTGTGCATGTGTCAAGTTGCATGGAACTTGGCCATTGGCAGACACACAAAATTCAATGTCTGCATCCCAAAAGGCAAACCTGATCTATTCTTGGTTACACAGCTCTTGTTCAAACTGCCAAGACAAGTCAATATATTTATACTCAATTTCAGGATTATGATGGCAAAGTGCTACAGACATTTTGTTGCGCTACAGATAAAGCCTTAAACTACGGCGTTTCTTAAAATGAGTTAAAATGGGTTCATGTTACCCCTTTACGCCGTGGTTCGGGGTTGGCACACAAATGCGCGGATTTGAATACTTTGACATTACGGAAAGACAAACTGGCTGAAACGCTGTGCGGTGTAATCCCAAAGCCTACCCGCCCGGGTCCCTGCGCACGGCCCTGCCGCCACATCAACGCCAACGGACACCCGGCAGCTTTACACAAGAGGAGGCCGGCGAGGGCAGGAGCGTGACCCCTGGCTGCCCCCGTCGACCCCGCGCCACTCCTAATCTCCCCCGCCCCCACACACAACTGCTCATCCAGATGCTTTAATAAGGCCGGCCTTTATGGAGGCCACGAGGACGCTAATGAAAAAGCCATGCTGCGCTCTGACACTTCACCCCTGGCAGCCGGTTTAGGTACGGCTTGGGGAGGGTCAGAGGTCGCGTACGAGGAAGTGAGCACGGCAGCCCAGCGACCTCTGTCTGGTGCTGGATCCATTAAGCGCTGGAGAGGAGAGGGGAGCCCTGACTCCCACCCAGCACGACATCGGGGCCGACGATCCCGCTTGGCCCAAAAGGCCAAAATGGCAAACATCTCCATCTCAGTTATACAGGTAAGATGAGCTCTTTCGGATAGAGGATCGCCACAGTTGTGCTTATTTTAGCATCCCCTTTGTGGTCAAATATGCCACAAAACCTTCAAGCAAAAATACATTCAGAGCTGTGCAGTCAGCAGAGCAGCGATGTCACAAAGAACCCCTGAACTCAGGTTTCAACTGGACAGGCTGTGGCCCGTCCCCGCCCACCCGCACCACCGGCTCGATTGATTGGTGAAAAAAGGCTGTCACTCACATAATCGTGGAAGGCCTTGGCCTCGCTGGAATGTTCGCAGGTCTCCCGTCTGTCTGGGGCAGCGCAGTACAGATCCCAGAATACACTGCAACAGGAAGACAGGAACAGTTAGGCATCACGGACATCGATACATACAAATGTTGTCACAAGCCAAGCCATAATATTAATAACAATAATAATAATAATAATAATCTAGTAGAGGTCAAGAATCATTTACATTCCAGCTACCACTCCACTTGGCAAGACCTGCAGGCTCCAGATCAAAGTGAGAGATTTGTTCAATTAAGGCAAATCTAGTCCTTAAGGGCTGTAGGGGGCAAAAGGTTTCATTCCATGGTCTCTTAATCATTTCATTGAAATTAAATGCCTGTTTAACTGGTTCAAATTAAATAGTTCCCACTCTTTAGATATTGATTTAATGGACACCCCATAAAGGCTGCTGGGGTGGGATCTGACACAACTGGGGCGAGCCTCCAACCAAAAGTCACATTTTAAACGTTATTCATCTATTTATATATTTATTTGCTGATGGCACCAAGTGGGTTCTAACAAAGGGACCAACAGCGAACCCTAGATTTAACAAAGGACAAAAAGGACTGGAATCACTGGCCGATCTGATCATTGAAAGGGGGGTGGGGGTGGGATTGGGGGCTGAACATTTACAGAAATCTCACCATTGTTGACAGTGAGTCTTGCAGGGCTGTTTTGTAGTGGGGACAGGGGGGCAGCCATATTGATCCCCAATACCTTAAGCACAACCTAAGGAAGGCTGCAGTGTCAGTCTATGTGACTGTGCACCGGACTGGTCTCAGTCTCTGCTATGAGGGGAACATAGACAAAGGCGGGGTACAACCAGTGAGAGCACGAGTGGAAGAGAACAAGGAAAAGGAAGAGAGGAGATGGGTACAGACAGAGAGGCCAAATGAGTAAGTGGTTGCGCTCGAAACTGCGGAGAGAGTTCGAAAAGATGGCGGGGCTCGGCGGCCCGGAGAAGGAGCCGGAAAGAACATCAAGCCACGCTCTGAGCCCCCGTGAGCCGCCGTGTAATAAAGGCGGCCCGCATTTGCATGATCATATCTATCAGCTGCCGTTAAAGAGATTGCAGCTTTGTCGGGCCCGCACCGGAGGGAGACAGCGGGACCATCTCAAATCCAATCAGCTCGCTGGAAAATGAAATGAGACGCGAGTTGCAGTTTGTTACTGAAAAGCAACAACCAGGCGCGGGTGTGGGGAGGGCGGGGGGGGGGGGGAGTGTGAGCGAACACCGACGTCTCTTTCCAATCAGGGTGGGAGAGAAGGCCTCCTTAGCTGGTCCCATTGTTATTGTTCTCTCAGATACAGAGAGGCAGAGGGCAGGCCTGGAAGAACAGCTGTACCTGGCTGCCCCCAAAAACACTGTTCACACCCGATCAGTGCCCAAGAAGCACACCACACCTTCAACAGTTGGAACGTCGAATTTAGCCGCGTTAATCGCCCACTGTTCAAACGATAAAAATGTTGCCAGTGCTGCACATTTTTAATAATCGCCACTGATTCCAAATGCGCTGGAAATCTTGAATGCTTGAGCGTGGGCATTCTTTTACCCTTCTAAGCAGGGGGTCACACATTCACTTGAATATACACACGCAGTACCATTAAGGTGTAGCATGCAAGCATTTATTGTGCACATTCCTGTATCGGTCACTGGAGCAGATTGAGAAGTTATTTCCCCTGCAGCGCTATGGCATCACTGCTTGGTTTAGTTTGGAGGGGGGAAAATGGAAAATAATTCATGATTTTAATCAATGGACCACTGTCTTTTTTAATATATATATATATATATATGTTTCCGATTTTTTTTCCTGTTTGTCTCCCAATTTAGTGGCCAATTATACGCTCTATTTATTTCAATTTGCCCTCCCCACACGGGTCCGCCGCTCGTCTCTACGAGCAAACTAATTCTCAGAGGGCAGCAAACTCTGCTTCCTTCGAGACGGAATTCGCCCATCCACGTTCTGGAGACGCCCTTATGTGCTTCATGGCGAACTCGAGCCGGCTCACCCTGCCCCCCTTCCCCTGGGGCAGACAGTCAAACCCCCCCTAACGGACAGGGCCGGTCTGGCAAAGATGGGTTTCGAACTGCATCCCTGATAGGCAGCGCACACTCGTACCGGACCAGCCAAGATACAGATGCGTTAGACCGCTACGCTATCCGCCGCCCACTGGACCACTGTTTTTTTGTTTCTATTGTAATGTAAGCACTACATTTTTGCTATGTGGTGACACCTTGCAGGTATGCATCTTAATAAAGTTGGCCTCTTGAGAGGTAAGATAACTAGTTACATTTGATTTGGGTTACAAAATGTCTTGCACATTCTACAGAAAAGTTCCAATATTTCATATGGACTAAAATGAAAAAAAATCACTGGATAGCAATTGGATGACTAACCACTAAAAACAAACCATTTCAAATTTCAGTATCTTTTGTGCATTTATAAACAATAACAAGTCGATAGGTCCTTGCATTTATCCACATGAGCCTGGGAAACTTGCCTGCATTGTGCATACCAAGGTGCATCGAAATCAATACCGACAGATGTAAAGCAGCAGTGGAAGTGGAAAACTTGGCGGATCTAAAGACAACCTTAACTCACTTGGCCATCATTGTAGGTGCAATGCGAAAGGTGGTAAACACAATTATCTTTCTTGTGCCTATGGCTTCTTGCAAACCCAAAGACCTCTAAAGGCTTGAACATCTCCAAGGCCGACGGAGACAATGCTAAATTCACCATCGCTCCACAAGCGCTCTTGACATGTGCAGGGCTATTATACAGAACATCCTTGAAATAAATTCACTTGCATGTGTGGTGTCCTACAACTACACAGGATGACAGCAGAACAAGGAACTCAGGCCATAGTAGGGAGCCATGAGAGACTCTGGGTACATTAGTGTCCTCCTCAACTCAATGCTAGTCCATGAAACAATACTAATTCCCCACACACACATGCGCACACGCGCACACACACACACACACACACACAGACACACACACACATATATGTACACACACACACACACACACACGTACATATGTACACACACACACACACACACACACACACACACACACACACACACACACACACACACACATATGTACACACACACACACACACACAAATGTACACACATGTATACACACACACACACACACAAATGTACACACATGTCCACAGCTCTTGCAGAATATCGATACACATAACAAAAAGCAACACGGCCGTGATAAACACCGAATTTATCCTGAGAATAACAGAAGCCAGGTTTAGCAAACATAGCATGCAGCAGTGCAGGCAGTGTGAACGCCGCCAGATGTGGTGTGACACGAGGCCTCCCTCTCTCTCTCTCACAGGGCTGTCTGCTCCGCCAGCGAGAGGGGCTCTACCGCGGGGGCGACCGTGTTCCCCGCGTCTGCCGTTCAGAACAAATCAGAGCGAGCTCTTAATGGGACGAAGCTCAGCAATCAGCGGATAAAAGAAGAGGAGCGAAAGCAGCGCGGTGATTTATCACCCCGCCGAAGTTTCTGCGAGCATCCTATTCTCCCGATATTAATGCCGCATTGTAAGACACAAGAGATACGCCACTCGCAATCTCGCAAACAGCACAAAGCAAATCAGCTGCTTTATAATTTCACAGGAACATTCCCCTTTAGGCTGAACTAATGCATTCAGACAAACTTCTGACAGGGAGCGCAGAGGAAAATAAAGGACATTGAAGTCGTACGCATATTGTCAAAAGATGGGGGGGGTATCATGTACTTTCGTTTATTTAGTTCATATTTATTTATGCGTTTAGATCTGAGCGTTCAGACCCTTCACACACTACCATTCAGATCTCCCAATGATGGGGCATGATGATCAGAGGGAGTAAAATAAATATTGCAACACTTCACAATACATGGGCAAATGTACAAATGATGCCTGCAGTTTTCAGATATTGCAATATATTTTAAAAGAAGCATTCATTGCAGTAAAATGAATTAAATTGTTCAATTTTCTAAAGATTCCATACATTTACAATATATTGCGGTGCATGCCATGCCATGCCATGCCACGCCACGCCACACCACAATTGCGCCAGCACAGGCTGACTCCGATCTGCCAACCTTCTGTCCCCTGCCCCGTACCTGTTTTCACATAACAACGGTCTCATTTCGAGCAGACCTGCCACGGATAATGCCAAATTCCTACTTTGCTTTGTAGTTGTTTTTTCTGTAGTTTTTTTTATTAGAAAGGGAATTTCAGCTGGAAGTCATTTAAAAGCGGGTCTGTGTGCATAATGTAATGGCGAGGTTTGGGCTTAATATGTGTAGACGTTTAGTCAAGACTGGTCAAACAACCTCTTCACGCAGCAAATTAAAAAGGCTAATGGCACCATCAACACCTGCACCCACTCTGTAGAACCTCTCTCAACCCCACTGCCCCCGACGACCCCTTCTCCACTCTCATGGATGAGTAAACCCCCCATCCACCTCCCCCCGCTCCATTCAACCTCCACCCAACAGGAAACAGCCAGAGAGAGAAGAGGGGCAGAAAACCAAGGGAGGGGGATTTGGCTGTTTAACACAAAGGGAGACTGGAATGCCAGGAGTTAATCCGTTTGGGGTCTCTTCCGCAAACAAAGGACGGGACTGCAGACAAAGGTTGGGGGGGCGAGGGAGGGGGATGGGAGGGCTTTCCCATACCATCTGGACCTTTTGTTTGGGGGAGGGGGGTTGGATGAGGAGAAGGAGGAGGGGTCCTGCCCCCTGTGAGGCTCCTCATCCACGTGGCCCCAGACGGGCACCCACCCCTCCGCCGGGTTGTACAGCGCCCCCTCCCCCCCAAATCCCTTCACTGCGCTGCTAAACTCAGAAGAGAAGAACAGCTCCCACAAAAAAACAAAAGTTTAAAGTTTCCAGACAAACCGAAAAGGCCATTTTCGTTTTTGTTATCTGTACCATTTTTGACAAAAAGTGAGCAGAGAAATGCTTTCTGCGAGGGGGGGGTGGGAGAGAAGCCACTGTGGATTACACAACCATTAAAACCTCACATTTGATACGCTGGTCATTGTTAAGCGCGTGCAGTTTGAAGTCTCGCTCGACCCCTGCTCTAAAGTGGAGTGTTTTGACGGAGACGGAGCGGCGTCGTAGCTTTTCGCCGTGCACAAAGCCCGCCTGTGAACCCGGAGAGGGGCTTGGGCTTTCCCTTCACATCAACTTACAGAGAAAAAGGAAAAAGCTGCAGTCAGGCTGTCAGTTTGGCCTCCCTGTCCGATGGAGACAGCAAATATGGTCCATGTCAGCGGTGTGCGTTTCTGTCATCCCGACAATTCTGACGGACTCCACGTGCTTGAAGAAGTAAGGAGGGGGGCGGCGGACAGTGTAGCGGTCTAACGCACCCCTATTTTGGCTGGTCAGATACGGTGTGCTCTGCCTGTCAGGGACACGGTTCGAGACCCGTCTTGACCAGACCGGCCCTGGTCATCAGCCCTGATTGGGGGCAGCGTTTGGCTGTCTGCCCCAGGGGGAGGAGAGAGGGTGAGCCGGCATGAACTCGCTGAGAAGCACGCAAGGGTGTCTCCAGAACGTGGGTGGGCGAATTCCATCTCAAAGGAAGCGGAGTTCGCTGCCCTCTCAAATTAGCGGAGTAGAGCTGCCCTCTGTGGGGAATTAAATTGAAATAAATAGAGAGGGTGTAATTGGCTACCAAATTGAAAAATGGGAAAAAATCCAAAACAAATTAAAAAAGAATAAAATATATATATATTTTTTTTAAAGAAGCACCGAGCCTACCTGTGCACACGCAGGTATCGGTCGGAACAGAGACAATAATCCAGGGTCTCTCGTAATCGTTTAACTGCCTTATGTGCTGAAAACGTGTGGACTCACGAATGAGCAGCAGCGTGTTCGTTTTTATAGTGGAGCCTGTTCAAAGCGTAGGCTATTTAAAAACTTTATTGAAATGTGTCCCCTGCCCACCTGCAAAAGCCCATTTCCTTCTTGCTTACTCTGAATTGAAGGATGAACAAAAGTGACACACCATTTAGTTTCTGGGGAGAATCCGTGAAATCCACAGAGAACGAGACTCGCACGCCACTAGTTGTGTATAATTCACTAGGAGGCCACGGTCACGACCACCTCACACTGGTGTAACCGCAGACAGGCACCTCCACTGTTAAACCGTGTGTGCCAGGGCTTTGGGCAACAGCGGGGCCAGGGTGTGGGAAGGTGCCTGCTTGGAGGTGGGTGCTTTGTGAGGAGGAGGCGGTGGGACATACGTACCACCACCAGGAGTGCAGGAACCCTGGGGGCTCCCCCAGCGTGATGTTCTTCTCCCATCGGATCTGAGAGAGAGAGAGAGAGATAGAGAGAGAGAGAGAGAGAGAGAGTCAGAGCCTGGGTGCTGCACGGCCACCCATGTATCCACACACAGCACACAGATCCTGGATCAGTCTCAATAGCTCAGTAGCTCAGGTACACACACATACACACTCACACACACACACACACACAGACAGACAGATCCTGAATCAGTTTCTATGGCTACCTCCGGTACACACACAGGTACACTACATGTTACAGGCACACACACACACACACATGCAAACACAAAGATCCTGAATCAGTCTCTCTTGCTGTGCGCAGGAAGTGAAGACCGCAGTGCACGCACAGAAAGTGAAGCTGAAACAGTTCAGCCTCCGCAGTGGAGCAGCTCTCCAAACTGGATACAATTAATCTCTGGCCAATCCCAACACTCCCCTCACACTTACAGCAGTCTCTCAACGTCTTCCGTCTCACCGCATGTTCAGAAAAACTTCTGCCTGGTAGCAGGCCTGCTAGCAGTACCCCGCCCCCCCTCCACACCATACAGTCCCTGTGTCAGGGCTCCGTGCTCATGTCCACCCTGGGGCGTGAATGGCAGGGCCCGTTTACCTGGAGCCGCAGTCCGGGCGAACGTGAGCGACGAGCTTCCCAGGAGGGGAGCGCGGTGCGCGGAAAGGGACTTAAAGGTGTTAATTGAGGAGCTGAGTCGGGGGAACAGCCCGGATGACAGCTGTCTCATTAGGTCTGCAGCACAGGTGTGTTTCTCCTGTAGGGTGTACCTGTGGGGACTGATTCCGTGCAAAAAACCTGAGGTGGGGTGGAGGGGGGGGGGTTTGCGGGCGTGTGCAGCTACCAAGACTGACACTGAGTAATTGAATAGCAGCACACAGCCCAGCCGGCTGGCAGAGGGTGGCAGGGAGGCGCGGGCTACGCGTGCAATACAGAGGGGGCTCCTTTACACCTGTTAACAAACAAGTCAAAACACCAAACACCCCCGCCGCTGCGCTTCAGGAGAATTCCCTACAATTCACCCCCCACACCCCCCCTCCCATCAAGGTCGCCCTAGGTCTTAATGCGCCTGTGCGTTACCCCAATAGACTTGCGCGTGCGGAGGATGGCCTGCGTAATTGCCAGTGTGCGCTCCCTCGCTGTCGGAAAGGTCTGAAAATGACGTGCGCGGTTGCGGTTAAATTTGCAGACGTTCGTTGTCCGATCAAATGTGCCACACACAAACACGGGGCGGCGGTGTAGTCCAGTGGTTAGGGAACTGGACTTGTAACTCAGAGGTTGCTGGCTCAGTTCCCAGACGGGGCACTGCCATTGTACCTTTGAGCAAGGTACTGAACCTGAATTGCTTCAATAAAACTCTGTATAGAAACAGCTGTATATAAAATGTAAAATTAAAATTAAAATTAAATAAAACAGCTGCATAAATGGATTATATGTATTAAATGTAAAAACTGTAAGTCGCTTTGGATAAGAGCATATGCTTATAATGTAATAATAATAATAATAATAATGTACATGGTGCTTAATCCAAGATTGCCAATACTCTGCTTTGCACTGTTGTTCACTTCCAGGGCCTGTTGGCAGTTTTCAAACCCCATTTTACATTTAGGCCTTCTGTCTAATGCAATGTAGACAGAAGTTGGTAAAAGTGATTGACTGACTTGCTGATATGCCCCGGTCTCTAAGGTGCGGTCTTCCCTTGATCATCCGTTTTTTGCAAATAATTTTGTTTCTGTGCTCTTGTTAAACTGCGTGTAGCAAATGGCTTTTGACATTCAGTGCTCCTTCCCTGACATAGAAGACAAAAGCTCAGGGGAAACGGAGAAACAACAAACACATAAAGTGGGTGAAATGAGAACATCACCCAGCCATTTAAGTTAAAGAAAACAGATTCGGAAAATACTACTAGATTTGCTATCACTCTTCCGCGCATAGCACATTGACTAAATGGCCGCTTCACTTTTGAGGAGACGTTTGTTTTTCCCAAGAAGGGGTATCCTCCATTCCGATAGAACTGTAGGGCATATTTCATTATTTACTCTTTTCATAAGTCGCTCTAAGGTTACAAAGCTCTGAGTGTGTGGCCTGGACAATGAAAAATAATTATGTCGTAATTATTCCCATAATGGCTCACGGTTTATTACAAGGTTTCGAGGGCCGTCTTCCAAGAAATGGCCACATTTTTGGGACGCGAGGCCAAGTTCTGTATCGTTTCAACACCCTGCTCCAGTATCCCTGAGCCAGGTGCAGAACACACGCATGCAGAACCACGTGCGCCCATTCATTTTCACCGAAAGGGTGGCGAGAGAACAAAAAATGATCCGTGTCATACAGTTGTACAGAGACAGAATCACAGGAATCTGAGCTGGGGCTATTACACCATTAAAATAATTGTGTGATGGATAGTTGGGTCAGAAAAATGTATTTGAAACAAATAGTGGAGAAAGCCCCAGAGATTCGTTCATTGCAGTTGAAAATGATTATTTTAGCAGGTTTCGGGGGGTTAAGCACATATTATTAACCAATTTCACCTATTCACCTTCCAGCGGCAGAGATTAAATCGGGCTTCTCACACATGGCAGTGTTTATGAGCGTTTATGAGCCAAATGAGTTAAAACATCAGCACCACTCCGGAGTATCTCACCCAAGGGGTACGGCCCAGTCCCAGCTTTGGGGTACAGACAGGGCTGAGGGGGTACAGCCAATTATTAGTGCCGGGTAAAAGAGCGGGGGTTGCCAACCCTGGTCCCGGAGGGCCACAAGGTCTGCTGGTTTTCGTTGTTACTCAGCACCTAACTGGTCAGTTCAAGCAGCCGATTACGCGGTTGACTCAACTCGCCTCGCTCCTTGTGTCTCAATTGGTTGCTGATTTTAAGGCGGAGATAAAAATCAGCATACCCTGCGGCCCGCCAGAACCAACAGTGGCCACCCCTGGTGTCGGGCAGCACAGCGTGTGATCTGTATGGGCCTGAGGGGTATGGTGAATTAGTTTGGTAAGGTTTAGGGCAGGGGAGGCCAAAAACATCGAGCCCAAGGTCAAAATTTGACTGGGCAGATGGCGGCCGGGCCAGACCATAATTAAAATCGTTCATATTTTCCAAATTGACCCTAGATGTGCTCATAATCATAGCTTAAAACACAACGTTCATCATCAAATATATACAAATATATTCCATTAATAATGATAATAATTACAATGAAAAGTTTGCGTAAATCCGATTGTCAAATTGCATTCTCCAGCCATTATATTTTACAACGTTAAACAAATGATGCCGATTGGTGGAAAATACTTAAACCTAGCAGTGGGTTTATTTAGTCTATTTATTTAAAGTGGCCCATGGAGCTTCCCCAAAACTACTTTGCATGGTACGCATAATGAATCACCTCATCACATAAACAAACAGGTCAATAAAATGTCATAGCTGCCATAACAATAAAAAGTCTGCATACTGGATTTTGTACAGGTAACTGACAAAATAAATGAAACACCAACATAAAGTGTCTTAATATGGTGTTGGTACAGAACTTCAATACGCCTTGGCATATAAGTGGCTGGAACTCTAATTGGACGGATTTCCCGTCGTTCCCAAGTGACCTGTGTCATCATGAAGGGACTTTAAAACTCCTGGTCCAGGCCCTGGTGATCTCACGTCTGGACTACTGCAATTCCTTGCTGGCAGGCCTACCAGCCTGTGCCATCAAGCCACTGCAACTAGTCCAGAATGCCGCCACACGTCTGGTGTTCAACCAGCCGAAGTTCACCCACGTTACCCCTCTACTCTCCTCTCTGCACTGGCTCCCCATCGCAGCACACATCAGATTCAAATCACTGGTGCTTGCTTTTCAAGCGGCTAGAGGTACTGCTCCCCCATACCTCCAGTCACTCATCACTCCCTACACCCTAGCCAGACCCCTCCGCCCCGCCTCCTCTGGCAAACTGACTGCCCCATCCGTCCGGGCGCCTGGCAGCCATTCCTCACGGTCTCGCCTCTTCTCTGTCCTGACCGCTCAGTGGTGGAACGACCTTCCGCAATCGGTCAGGACCGCAGAATCACTTGCGATCTTCTGCAAGAGACTCAAAACCCACTTTTTCAGACTCCACTACCACTGAATTATGTACATCTAGCTAATTGTCATCACCACTGCCTACTTGCTCAACACTATGTATCCCTGATTACTCCATACATTTTTTTATTTTTTTTTTTTAAATAAATAAATATTACAAAACTTTTCCTTCCCAGTGTTACAGGTATGGTACGCAGCTGCCTGCAATGATGTCTATCGCTGTATTACTGCACCGATCTCTTGCGCGAACTATGATTGTTCCTACCATGTATTTATGCACATCTTGTAAGTCGCTCTGGGAGAGCGTCTGCTAAATACTTAAAATGTTTTTTAAAAATTAAGCATCATTTGGTGTTTTGTTGATGGTGGTGGAAAACGCTTTCTCAGGCACTGCTCCAGAATCTCCCATAAATGTTCTATTGGGTTGAGATCTGGTGACTGACACAGCCATGGCATTTACATCACTTTCATGATGATCAAACCATTCAGTGACCACTACTGCCCTGTGGATGGGGGCATTGTAATCCTGGAAGAGACAACTCCCATCAGGATAGAAAGGCTTCACCATAGGACGAAGGTGTGGCCTTGGCATAAATTCGACAAGTGTCTGGAACTCAGGAGGGATGCACCACCCTTTTCCATGAGAAATTCCATAATTTGTTATTTTGTTGATGGTGGTGGAAAATGCTGTCTCAGGCACCGCTCCAGAATCTCCCATCAGGATAGAAATGCTTCACCATACGATGAAGGTGTTCATTCAGAATAGATTTGTATTTATTGGCGTTTACCTTGCCCTCTAAGGGGTTGGGTAAACCATGCCAGGAAAATGTACCCCACACCATAACAGAGCTGCCAGAACCTTCATTTACTCAAGTTTCCTTTATTTTTGCAGTTCTCATTTTACAATTATAATTTCAACCATTTAAGAAGTGCAAGAAACCTCTATTTTAAAGGAAATTTTGTTTCAGATTTTTCTCCCATTTTGGGATCCAATTACACCCGCTATTTTCATGTCAATCCCCCCCTCGTGCTATGAGTTCGCTGCCGTAGCCCCGTGACTGGCGGTGTCGAAGACGAAGCATCGTCTCCTCCGAGACAGCACTCGCCAAGCCGTCGACCGTAACTCAGGCACCCCAGAGCCACTCCTGTGCGCAGCGAACATCCTGTCGGCTTCCCTCCCCCCTCCCTGGGGCGGACAGCCAATTGCCACCCCTGGTGGCATTCCCGGCCTGAGCTGACTCTGGCACGAAGGGGAATCGAACCCCGGTCACCGTGGCCAGCGTCGAACGTTGTAACCACTGGACCACGCGGGAGGCCCAGAAACTTCTAGGTTAAGTATAAAATCAGTTCCACAATGACAAAATAAAATGTAGGCTAACTTTAATAGCACTAACAATAGAATTGGTGTGATGTTATTCTTAAGAAAATTAATAGTCACAAATACCTGTGTGCGGTCTGCAAAAGAGTTACTACTATTAGTGAGGTTAGCGCTTACATTTTTTCGATTCGACTCTAGCTGCAACCAGCACCTGAAGGATTTTGTGTACAAGGCTTCTTCTTATTTTAAAACAAATATAGAATAAATAGTTGTTGGATCCACCAACTGCTGTTTAGCACTCAAATCATCCTCATGAAACTGGGTGTGGGTGCCTTTATACTCCAGGAAAGCAGAAACTGAAGTTGAGAAACTTACGATTCCCTAATAAAAGTGTTGGCTTATCAACAAAGAACAACCCCCACACATTTTTTAAACATCATTTTCTTCAATTTGGTTCAGTTCATGTCTGATTGAAAATGAATGGCTTCCAGCACAGAGATCCTTCCTGGAAGTTTCTCGACTCCATTTTCCGCTTTCCAAGCGTATGGTTGTCTTGCTCCGATTGGTTTTTCCTTCAGAAGGTAGGTTTGTTTTTTCAAACTTCAAATAAACCTAAATGTTGCTTTTTACTCATAGCTAGTCTGTGAGCTAATATTTTTTGCAAGGAAAGTGAACTACCAGCACAAACATTAAAGGTCACTGTCAACCGTGGACAGCGCCAAAATATGAATACAAAGCAAATGTTAGTTACTGCTAGCTAGCTAGCTGGCAAACTATCAAAAATAATAATAAGGTCATTGTGGACTAAAAACCACATCAAAACAGAACATCACCCAGACGGCGAGGTGAGAGTTTGGGGAGATCTCTCGAGACCTGACCGTCTGGGTTCCAAGACTACTACATACAAGTCGTGTTTTGATGCGTTTCTTGGGAACAGCGTTTACTGTAGCAGCGATCGATGGGCCAGAGGAGTGCCAGGTTAGACACTGGTCAGATTCTCAGAGGCGTGGCTCCCGGAAGTGTGACATATTTGACACGCCTCCTCTCGCCATTCACCACTGATTTCCCTGTGTCACATAGTTCATGTCTGAATCATCTTCACCACCTCAGACCCACCTTCGCTGAGTCGATGCATTTGTTTGGAAAATCCACCCACTTGCCGAGTCAAGTACACAAGCCAAGAACAGCGACACATGACGTAGCCGCTGTCAATGTTCGCAGACATGGTATTGGGGCAGCTAGGCGGTTGCAGCATTGCAAAGGAGAGATGTGGGGGTCTAAAAGATGAACAATTAGCTGGGGGTAAACTGATAGCATGGTGCGCACCATGCATACAGGTAGGGGGGCCCTATCACAAACTGTAGTTTTATGACATTTACAGTAATCACTCTTGATACCTCTCGGGGGTGATATTTCATATCCCAAATATCTCAGTAGCAAATATACGTTTGAATTTCACTTTCATAATGATTAGAACCGTGTGAACGGACCAAGAAATATCACTGGTGGAGGGGTGGCCCGGGGGTCGCCATTTGCCAGTCACTGGTATAGGGCATCTTGGAGTGTGATCTGTACAGGGTTGAGGGGTATAGATCATCACTGCTGTAAGGTACAGGGCATCTTGGAGTGTGATCTGTACAGGGTTGAGGGGTATAGATAATCACTGCTGTAAGGTACAGGGCATCTCGGAGTGTGATCTGTACAGGGTTGAGGGGTATAGATAATCACTGCTGTAAGGTACAGGGCATCTCAGAGTGTGATCTGTACAGGGTTGAGGGGTATAGATCATTACTGCTGTAAGGTACAGGGCATCTCGGAGTGTGATCTGTACAGGGTTGAGGGGTATAGTGCAGGTCCAAGATAAAACTGTTGCCCATGACCACACAGCGTTACCATTTAGGCCGGGAAAGATAATCCCTGTCCTTAAAGGCTGAAGGCAGGTTTTAGAGTCATGTTTCAATTAGGAGCCAATTCACACCCGGCGCCCAGGATGAGGCAACTTCCCATCCAATCAACAACTCGAAATCTAAAACGAGGCGCTGAAGATTCAGAGACTCCACCCCTCCCTCCGTCAGGCGAAAACAGTGGCCCCATTTTTCAGCCTGCACTACCCACTTTACAAGCACTCGTACCGCTCATAAAGTTCACACGGTCATAGAAAAATAAATAAACCTATTCTAAACCAAAGACTGAATTTCAAAATTAAGCATGGTGGATCGGTTGCTCAGCCACACTGGGGGAGAAATGAATCACTGAAATTGACTGATGACATCATTTCATAACATTACACAACTGTGAGTGACCCAGCAACGACCTTCGCATAATGCAAATTCCATTCCAGTCCCATACAATGGGAGGGAGATCTGATTCATGCGTTTATTTCAGGAAGCGGGTTCTTGAGAAGTTTTGCTTACCTCCGACAGGAAGGTCTGTGCTGATTTCTGAGCTCCGACGTGCAGCAAGTACTCGTACACATATAAAGCTAGCCTGGAAGAGAGAGAGAGAGAGAAAGAGAAGAGAGAGAGAGAGAGAGAGAGAGAGAGAGAGAAAAAGGCCAGGGTTAGAGTCAGCTATCCTTCACCTTCTCATCCCCAGAGAGCTCAGGACACCAGGGAACAACAACCCCCACCCCCCACCTCGCGACCGCTGGTCCCCACCCCTTCACTTCACTCAGTCAGGGAAAAAAACGCTCCACTGCCTTTCTTATTACGGCCCAGTGTGGCAGTCAGGGCGGGGGGGATGCGGTTTAGAATAATGGTCACGATTCAACGCGCGCGAAAATAATGTAACGTTAGATCAGTGGTGTATGTAAATGTACGGTGCGTCCACACGGGGTCCATGCACGACTGGTCACGGGGTCCACGGCCCCAGCGTCAGATAAGGCTGGGAGCTACAGCCTCGCGTAATTCTCGGTGGTGCCCTTCTTATGCACCCAAGTCACAGCGCTCCACGCCAACCGTGCCTGCACACCCCTCTCTCCTCCCTCCCTTTTTACGAACGCTCTTCCAGCTTACTGGAGGGAGGGAGGGAATAAAAAGGGAGGAAATAAAGACAGTCAGGCACGGCCGGACCCATCAGCACGATCACCCATGCCATCGCAAGGCGCCTCCGCGTTTCTCCCGTTTTTGTCATTTTTAGTCTCCATTAGGTCTGCTCATTCGGCCGCTCAATTACCCAGCTCTCCCCCGCTACAGCCTCGGCCCCGCCGCCGCCGGAGAGGCGAAAATAGCCCCCGCACTGCACGGGCCCAAATTGCAGCGAGAAAGAGGGACAATTTGTTTTGAAAGAGTACAGTATTTGCCCCCGAACCCTCATGTTGTGAGTGCGATTGGGGGAGGGGAGGTCTCCTACTGCTGATCCTGCTGCCCCACCCCCCACCACCCATGGAGCCCTTTAATCACACTGGACTCGCGAAGTACTGAGTACGGTCTGCCTCTGGAACATCCAACACCATACTTGCAGGCAGGCTAACGCAGGCGCCGTGACAATCTCTGGCTAACATCTACAGGCAACAAAAGGGTCTGAAGTATTGAAAAGCAAAAGGTTCTCATGTCATTCAATATGGCTGCCCAAGACCGCCCCCCCCCCCCCCCATCCCTCCCCCCCCACACGGCCTACACCCCCATCCTCTCCCCCCACCAACGCGTCTTCCCAGAGCACAGAAGCGCACGCATCTCAAACTCGCTGTGCTTGGAGCACAGGCGGCGGGCAAGTGAGATCGCAGAGGATACATTCCGACATCGCACGGCACTGCTGCTCTGGGTCTGATCGTTTTGCACGGTGGAATAGCTATTAGGAAAAGGCTGCTGCCTCTGTTGAAACCAAATAGTCACAACTGCCAGGGGTTCGAAGCCAACACACAGCAAAAAAAACTAAAAACATAATAAACATGTTCACCGGAATGTGAAAATGTTAAAGTTGCTTGGTCATACCATGACACCTCATCCACCGACAACCACGAGTTCGTCCTCGGGTCAGTTTTGAAATATTACAGCAGCTCGAGAGACTCTTGTCGTCACACTTTTTAGGAAACTGAAGATAAGGATCTCTTCCGTCCTCATATGCAAAAATCCCCTGAGCAGGACAAGATGTCTGTGACAGCGTTCAGAATCTCTTCTGTGCTTGCGCTTTGAGAGCGGCACATTGCATCAGTGCACTTACGGCAAAGTAGCATTTGTGTTGGTTGTGTCCGTGTTTTTAGATGAACTGAACTGAACTAAAGGCCTATGGATTAGACACCACTTATATATCACTTTGTATCCACTGGAACAGGCAAACGTGCACACGCGCACACACACGCACGCACAGTGGCAAAGACAGTGCGCCGTAAGTACTCTCAGCAAAAAATCTCTCCTAATTCTCTAAAAGGGCTGTATAATTACACAAAGGCTACCAAAGGAAAATAGGCCCCCCGTAGCATTCCTCCTTTTCTGTTTTTCACAGCACTGCTATCAACAAGTTCCCAAAGTGGGGCATTTTCACAGGGCCTTATTGTTCTTATGGGATATCTAAAGTCTTTCTGAGTGTTACATCAGAAACGGACTCGTTTCAGCAATGTGCTGTAAACAAACACATTTGCTGTGACAAAGCACTGCATGTGGCCCCCCCATCTTCCTGCAGCCCCCTCCCTCCCCGTCCCCCCCCCCCCCACTCTCTGTGGTTTGTTTTGTGTGCGTGCTGGGCTGGCCCCTCAGTGAGTGTGCGGGCACGAGAGGTAGAGAGGTGGCAGGGGTTGCCAAGATGCCTCGATGAGATTAATAAAAAGACAAGACGAATGGAAAAAACGGGTTCATTTTTAACACTCTTGCTTCACCCTCGGTAGCAGTTTGACAGAGCGAGCACAACAGTCAGGATCCAACTGATAGTTAACTACCACAGGGGGGTGGGAGGGCTGGGATCTGTGGACAGGAGGACCAGACACCCACTAACATAGGACTGCTGATCTATGATCAGTTTTGCCTTTTAGCTCATAATGGGTAAGGTTAGGATATGGCAGGGGGAAACCTGATCCGACATCAGTGCTCCTGCTCTGAGATGCTTTGTGAAAAATCGGGCCCAGGTCTCAAGGCCTGTGGGTCCCCAGAGACAGAGGAGTAAAAATGGAAGCAATGCTGACGTTGTACAGGCAGCCAATCAATGGAGGCTCTTATAAGAGCCAATACCTGTATGAGGCAATGTTCAGAGAGAAAGCTCACTCCAGTACAAGACAGAGCACAGCCTGACACACAAGACCAGAGGAAAGGATAACTGATCCCAGAACAGGACAAAGTAGTCTCGCGCACAGAACCAGAGAAGATAACTGATCCAGGACAATGTCAGATCTGGGAATTGAATTTCATTAAAGACCTTAACCCTTTAGCCACCAGTCCTATTCCTGCAGGTTACCGACAATTTTAAAAGAAACATCTATTTTCACCAATATTCAGAACAAAATTCTTCTTTCATACAACATTACATTTTTTGGTTGGTAACATGTTTCATTGTAAATTCTCAGGGATTTCCAAGAGCGTTTTCACATTTTTGACCGGCACCTACAGAGTTAAAAGTATTTCAAACACGTAGGTGAACCAGGCGTGAAAAAAGAGCAGCCTCAAACACAAGACCAGAGATGAGGACTGACCCCAGTACAGGACAAAGTCCAGCCTCACACACGACCAGAGGAGAAAGGACTGACCCCAGTACAGGAGAGACCACAGAGGCCACTTTCTGTCTGGAAGTGCCTGGGAGAGAGGGTGAACAGATGAGAAACAACAGCAGCTATAACAGCGAGCATGAACACTTTGAATAATTAAAGCGGAGCGCCAAGTTTAATTAAAGTCTGTCCAAAACAACAGGCTTCTTGTAGGCTGGTGTTTTAGAACATCTCCGCTCCTGCAAACCGAACGGTTCCCTCTTCTCACCAAAACATACTAACGGCAGCCGTCGCACGTTAAGTCATTTGCACGCCATTTTGATGCAGGCGAGGAGGGGGTAGCGGTTAGTCTAAAACGTGGGACGTGGAGCGGTGACCCCTCCCCCGGGGGCAGTCTGAGGCCCCCTAGCGTTTGGTGTCGGCTTGTATGAGCCAGGCCCGCGCTGAACTGGAGGGGACGTCGGATTCCCAGGAGGGGAGTGATGAAATTTTCATCGGGAGGCGGACGTGATCTGAGGGTCGTCCTGCGCTGGGTACCTGCTCCTGCCTTGATGCATTATTTAAAAACATTCATTCAATCCCAGCTTCAAGGGACACCTTTTGTCACGCTGTCAGAAGCGCTGAGCGCAACTCCAGAGGCTGGGGCTGCCAGATCCTGTTCCGGTTGTACGAAGAGGACGGTAAGGAGGGAATGGGGAGGCGGGGCGGGAGCCGGAGAGGGCACGCGGTGCGCCAGGTCACCATGTTGGGGGCCTACGTCTCGGTGATGGTGCCGCAGGGAGCGTCGGCGCAGAGGTTCGACGATCAGGCCGCTTTGACCACGATGAGGGATCAAGAGCCAAGCGCCAATGAGACACAATCAAGAGCCGAACAGCGTGAAGAGAAGCACGAATCACGGCCCTTCGCACGACACGTTCAAAGCATAAAGACATAACCAAAGGTTCATCACTGCAGCAACACACACAGACACAACACAACACAACACACACACACACACACACACACACACACACACACACACACACACACACACACACACACACTGGCCAACCCCCTTCACCTCCCCTCCCTCCCTCCCTCAACCCTCCCCCTCCATTCTCAGCACAGACTGTCCCACAAACGCTGCAACTGTATCTCCACACCGCAATTCAGACTCTATGGTCATGCTCCACAAACTATATACGCTGCAGCTTTTATGGACCTACATCATCAGATGTATTTCCTGGGTTATAAAGCTTCAGTTTGTTGTACAATGTATTGCGAAACGTGTGAATGTCAAAATATTATGCTGTAAGAGATGAAGAATGAGGGGGGTGGAAACTCAGTTACCTCTCCCACACAAACCAAGGATACACCACACCATTTTCTTACACTTATAAACCTGCAGCTACTTCTCCAACAGTCGAGAAGAAAGAGTGGCATCCTCTCCATCTCCAGCATTACACACATAATCGAACAGAAGAGCTCTCATTCACACGCCACTGGATATGTAGGCTACATTCACCCACAGCCCACACAGTCAACACACTCGTTGAAAGTGCTCTATTCAGAGTTCGGGGCATATTCTATTTATTATATTAAATGTTTTTTAATCAGAATTCAGAATTCTAAACTAAGCAGGAACATCCTGTGCATCTGAAGGTTAATCCCCAATTCCCCTCCCCTCCCCTCCCCAATCTGCTTAAAAACGTTTAAAATGTTTTATGGGCACGTGGATTCCTCACCTCATCCTAACATGTGAATGTATAACACACCGGCTAGAGTGTGCAGCGCCGCACTATGCGCCACAACACAAATCTGATGAGAATCCAAAACGTGTTTCTCGAGAGCCCCGTTCGGGAGCAGCGGCCTCAGCAGTGCAGGCTGGTGGCTTGTCAGGCCCTGCGATGAGGATCCCGGGAAGAGGACGAGCTCTGATCAGCGTTCGGCTCCTCTCGCTGTCTGTCAGGACCGGCTCTCTTCTCGCCTGGCTCAAAGAGCATCTCGGCTCGCTCAGGGGAACGCCTAGGGTGCCACACACCCCCCCCACCCCCTTCTCCCTGCCACTTTTGCCCGTTTTTGTTTGGGGTTTTTTCTCCACCCAATCTCACAAGAGTCAACTTGATTTCCTCACTGGAAATATCTACAGGTAACTGCCAAAATAGATGACACACAGGTAAATGAGGGATACTGGCGGCTCTGTTATGGCGTGGGGCGCATTTTCCTGGCATGGTTTAGGTCCACTCAACCCCGTAGAGGGCAAGGAAAATGCTAATAAATGCAAAGCCATTCTGAGTAATCACCTTCATCCAAGCATTTCTATTCTGTTGGGAGTGGTCTTTTCCAGGATGACAATGCTCCCATCCACAGGACGAGTGGTCACTGAATCGTTTGATGAGCGTGAAAATGATGCAAACCACATGCCATGGCCGTCTCACGTCACCAGATCTCAACCCAACTGAACACTTAACGGGAGATTCTGGAGTCGAACCTGAGAGTGTTTTTCACCAGCATCAACAAAAACCATGTTGGAATTTGTCACGGAAGAATTGTGTTGCGTCCCATCAATAGTGTTCCAGACACTTGTAGAATCAATACCAAGGCTTATTGAAACTGTTCTGGCAGCTGGTGGTGGCCCAATGCCCTATTAAGACACTTTCTGTTGGTGTTTCCTTTATTTTGGATGTGATGTGTTCCTACATCTGTTAGATGCAGATTTAGGCCCGTTCTATGACATCACAGCATCGTTACACAAGATGACCTCATTCGTCAATACAGCCATCACTCTCCCGCCAGTATCCAGCAGGCCCGGAGCTGAGACAGCGAAGCTCGCTCTGCAGTGGAGTTTCGTAATTAGTGCATAAAACGAGCGATCGGCGCGCACCCAAGAGAAGGACACCCATAACATTTAAGCTACTTCACTTCGCAAAGTCTCCACAACGATCTTGAAAAGTCACTAAATTTGTCGAAGATATTTTGGGGCCGCCAAGCGGGTTGCTAAGTGGGCGACAGTCGCCTCGCTGTTCTCCTCCTCGCTGACAGAGATCAGCTGTGCTGAGGTGCTGCTGACTGTTAGTTCACAACCAGCCTCACTGGTTCCATATATTTTTGTTAAAAATGGAAGTAAGGTGATGGCACAACAGCTTTAAAAATAATAAAAAATCAAGAGACACAGAAACCACAGGGTGTAAGCCTGAGTTTATTTCAGACCGAAAGTGACTGTTGGAGGGAAATGTGGCTGCGGGAATGCTGCTGTTCTCCTCCCACCCCCTCGCTCTTTCGCTCTTTATTTCTTCCTTTCTTTCCTCCCTTCCTGGAGCAGCGGTGAGGGGCGGCTGAAGAACATCTCCCCTTTTCGTCTGTCACGGCTTTCCGCGAGTCCACACATCAAGGAGCGCTGCCCCCCCCCCCCCCCTCCACACCCATCACCACCCCCGCCGCACACCTTATCCAATGAGCACACCTGACATCTTGCCTGAGGCTCCCAGACACCGTTCTCTTTAAACATGAAAGTGCCGGAGCCAAGTTTAGCTATCTAAAGCACAGACACTTTGCAAATGAACTTTTCTGTCTTTGTTTTAACAATTCAGCACCGGGGGCCAAGTCGTGGTGCAACTGAGTCAGCAGAAATCAGGGGGACAGGAAAGGGGGCGAGGTCACAGGCTCAAGATTTATGGTACATTTCGTAACATGCAAAATCGTAAATTAATGCGTGTAAAAAAAGAAAAAAAGACACCTTTGTTGAAAGAAGCCGTCTCCTGTTTAGGAAGAGCGTACACATTCTCTGTGCTTCCCATAACCTGAAGTGATTTGATAGCAGGCTCAGCAAAAACAAGTCCAATAGTCGGATCCCTTGGCATACCGCTGTCCAGTACCACGCGAGCCCGGACCCAAATCTCCCGCCTAATGCAGAAACACTGAGGCCCGGGTCACTCACTGTCCACCTGAAATTGGTTTACACCAGGGACATCCAATCCCTTCTCAAATTATTTGCCGTGGGTGCAGTTTTTTGTTCTAGCCCAGCATTAAAGCACCTAATTCAACCAATCCAAGACCATGAGTGAAGACCATGATTAGTTGAATCAGGTGTTGTAGTGCTAGGCTAGAACAAAACGTTGCACTCACACTGGCCCTTCTCGGATAAGAGTGGACACCCCTGTTTTACACAATACAACACAGAAATGAACAGGAAAGTCCAAGACACGGAGATGACATTGCGCCACACTGAAGGCCTTTCACTTCATCCAAAAACCTCCATTGCTACAAACTAAGTTTTTACAAAGACTACTTTTGTTTTAACCGTGGTAACTGAAACTTAACTTTTTTCAAACTGAGAACAGCATTTCCAGAAAGTTTGTTGCGATGACAGTCACTATCCTGCCCCTCTGAAGGGGAAAACGGCGACAAAAACAGGTAGCGCGCTGAGCTTCCTGGAGGTGTCCGATTTTCGCTCTCAGTTTGGCTTTTCTGTTCTTCCCCACCCTCCCTAATCTCGGTCTCACACAGCGAGCTGCATTCCTGAAGCATTGACGCACTGACACTGTACACCAACCAAACTGGGCAAAAAGCGTCGTTCATTCTTTGACACAACCGTACATAAGCACGCTTATGGGACAGCAAATTCTGGAGACGCCTCCTCTGCGTTCGGCCGTTCGGCTATCTTTAGCCGACTGCTACAGACGCGGCTTTAGATCGGTCTCGGTGCGGGTAAATGCACCTGCACTCGCCCATGAACGTGCGCGACGCTCTCTTTCCTGAGGCGCTCACATGAATTCCTCACCTAATGGATTACAGGAGCTTGCCCTCTTACGAGGCACACAAGGTACCTGTACTTGAGCTGTGGCTGTGGCTGTGTGCGCTTGCCTAGACCAGCTCCCATCTTTCTGTCAAAGTGGCAGGGGAGCAGATGAACCCCCTGCAAGAATGTTCATTGAGAGAATGTTAAACTGTGCCCCCAAATCATTTCTGTGTGTTCCCAAAAAGTTTAAAAGTTATGAACTTTTGTCCGCACCATAAAGAGTTAAGGTCACAGCAGTACAAAAAAAGAAAGAAATAAAGAAATAAAGCCAGTAGGATGCTGGGATATATAACAAAAAGAATGCAAGATTGGCAAGATTTTTAGCAAGCTAGCTAGATGCAAACTGACGTATCCACGCAAGATGACTGAGCTTTGAACATTGTGGGGCGGCAACAGTGTACCCCCCATGTTCAAATGAAACCTGTGGCCTTGCGTACGCACAATGAGGATTTTAAAGAACATTCCATGCCCACAAAAAAATAAAAATCTCAGCATGATGTTGGTCACATGACCTGCACTAAAGCCTCTCAAGTTTGTAAAAGTTAGTGACAGGAGGACTGAAGAAGAAGAAAAGAGGGGAAAAAACAAAAGAAACACACTTGCACCAATTAATCAATGATCTACTGATCTACTCCATGTATAATCACAGCAGGAATTTCTCTGGAAATTAATTATCCCATAATTCCCAACGCTGCATGGCCCGTGTGGTCAGGCAAAAAACACTCAACACAACACAGAACACACCTGAGGCCTTTTCAAATATACCATCAGAATACTAATGCTCCCGCAGTCATGTAATACTGAGGCTAATTGGAACCCAAGCACCCAACTAATGCAAATGCATTCTGGGCAGGAATTACCATAATCCACACTGGTCACGATAGACAGTGATACACATTTGAGATCCTCCAATGAATACATCAAAAACAGACATAAGCGAAGACACTCCAGTGATTCTGATTTCAATAGGTGCGTTACTGTTAAAGGTTGTGCATCTGGCAAAAAGGGGTAATTGCCATAATTTTGCCTAATATATTGTGGATTATGACTAAACTACACAATGATTCATCTTCCTTTTTTCTTTTTTACTAAAGGGGACATTATTAACTGAACACTATTGAACGATCTCAGACGTCCAAACCTCCCGTGTTGGCTGTGTGCATGGTTCCAAGGGACCTTGAAGCATTGCGATGGCCCACACGTAAGAAACAGCACGCACAAAGTAAGGTATGACTCCTCTATTTTTTGTCCCGTTCTTTGACAAAACATGTGATCTGCCTTCAGAGAGCAGACTATTGATAGGAATTCACCATTCATTCTGAGTGGCATAATCACATGTGGAATAAGTCAGACATCTGGGATTCGCAGTAGATGAAGGAGCAAAAACAGTTCCACTGTTGGCATACATGCATCCCTTGAAAGCTTGGTGAAAGGTTGTGTTTATGATACAAATATCATCCGTGCATATGGAAGGGGAAAAAAATGGCAGCTAAACTGAAATCCGAAATCCCCAGCCGACTAAATATCTTGTAGGTCCGTAGGTGGTGTTATCATTCTATTGCTGACTGAGTCAACTAAATCGCTACCTAGTTGCATACACTAGCTACAGACAACAACATTGCAATAGTCACAGGGCTATGGCAGCGAACTCGCAATACGAGGGGGGGATTGACATGAAAAATAGAAAGGGTAATTGGCTAATAAATTGGGAGAAAATGGAAGAAAATCTGAAACAAATTCTTTAAAAAAATCATTTTCCCCAGGTTAAGCTGTCTGGGATAGCAGAGTTACAGTTTTAATATCAATACATGATAAGTATATAATCTACAACTTGGAAACTTGATTAGGTAGGAAGCTAGTGATACCCGTCAAGATACAAGTTTGGAGCCATTTCCTTAGAGGTGCCAATTATCGGCTTCAAGTCTGCATGGACATTCAGAGAGCCAGACAAGATGTAATTTGGCATTATATGCCATGCCAATAACTCTCCTGAAATGCTGTCATAATATCTGCATAACATCAATTAAAATTTGAATGGCTCTAAGGGAATAATATTCTATAAATTTACTTAAAATCTACTTTTGTGCTACCGAGGTCCATGGAGTTTTATTCCTTTCATCTCTTGGTGGTAAGGAGTGACTCCAAACTTAACATTGCCTCTGGAACAGTAGATCAATATAGAAACTACATTAATC
The DNA here is from genome assembly GCA_029706075.1 of Aldrovandia affinis. NCBI lineage: Eukaryota > Metazoa > Chordata > Actinopteri > Notacanthiformes > Halosauridae > Aldrovandia > Aldrovandia affinis. The sequence continues at coordinate 19,951,642 of JAINUG010000001.1, read as the reverse complement.
ATCCAGATGGCAGCCTATAGACAGCCTTTAACCAATGTGAAACCGAGGGCTTCCATACATTCAGGTTTTGTGGCCATGTCCTATTTTCGGTCCTGAAATGTCTGTCCAACCAGTTTTTTTTTTTAAATATCCAAAAATGTCCGGTTTTTAGTAAATGTGTCTGTTTGATACCTACAGTATCTCTAAACTTGTACAAAACAATATTATTATTATTATTATACAGATCACACACTTAGGTGAAAAGCACCCGCAATATGGACTAACCCTGTCCCAATCCCTCAGAAGTATCCTCTTTTTTTTAATGTTCAAATATGGCAAAACTGTAAAACCAAACCATTTTTAAAACCTTTTTTCAAGCCTCAGTGACACATGAGAAGGCATTAGGGTATCATTTGAATGCCATGTGAAAGACCTTTGAGAGCTCACATTATTATGGGATGTAGTTTCCCTTCTGAACTACAGATACCAACATGCATATGTGCTGCTCAGAATCACTTCATTGCTATGAGCGTACGTCTGAAAATGGGGACGCCCAAACCCCAAAAACAGAGGAATCACAGCCAAATCATGCTTTGTGCAAGCTATTTTTCTTATGTGTGAGCCAGCACAATGTTGCTAGGTTATGTTACAACCCTACCCAATCAATGCTAAATGTTGGGAAGTGTGAGCTAGTTCATGCAATTCACATGCAGTTACAAATTACCTACTTTTTAAAAATGTATTGAACATTGTTTTTTTTTTAAAGGCACAGTACATTAGCAAGGGTTCAAGCAATTACCTATATGACAAACATTCCGGTACAGTACAAACTACACATGTACAGTACTACATCGGTATTGGTCAAACTACAGGAATGTGCCCTGCAGGTATGCCTATTTTTCTTCTTTTGGATGATTTTTTAAAATTTTTATATAACTCAAATATAACTTGTCAACCACATCAGCTGTATAAGCTACAGTGTTTCCTATTAGAATGAGTTTGCAAATCCATTTGTGTGTGAAAAGACTAGAATTCAAATCTCTAACTCACTTCACATTTGCCCTGGTAATTGCATTCTGAGCGCAAGCTGATGGCCATTCGAACACGCAAAGGGTAATACGTGAAAGCGTTCTAAGAGGACTGGGAAAGCTATGGCAATTGCACCTCTGGCCTAACTACCACCAGTATCAGTAAAAACATTTCTCCTGGTTGTGTGTATATAAAATGTGTAAACTTCAACACACAAACACTAATCACTATCCCTTAGAAGACAGGTGATCAAAATTGATCCCTTACTCATCGTAATTTATACAATTATAACATAATAACAACTTTTACCAATCGCTGATTTCTTGGGAGAAATTTAACAAGTCTTTGCATCGATACACCGAATGTTTGCCATTGAAATGAAAAACGTGAATCGTGGAAAATCCACAGAACATTGTTCGTGCAAAGAAAAGTGTGCGTGCACGTGCCTCGTCTGTGTGCATTTTTCAAAAGGTCACGATGGATATGATCGCCAGCTTTGGTTGGAATAAGCGCCAGAGTTGCTAGTTAATTCATTAACGCTGCTTCTGTACCCCAATAATAAAAAGTATGGGGGGGGGGGAAAAACAATTAACCTTCACATGAAAATAGCTGGTATGAATTCCTGTGATTTGTATGCGACTGCCCCATTCAGTGATTTACACTGACCTTGTCCCTACACATGCTTATTCAGTAGGTCTGTTTACCACACAGATTCAGCTTTCCTCATTTGACCATATTTCAATGGAGTGATAACGAAGCAACAATACTGATGTGAGAATCTGTTTGAAAACAGATCTTCCTTCCCTTGGATTAAACTGAACCTGAATCAGCAGAGACATGTTTGGGGGCTTTTGAACTTGAACACCGCCTTTCTCAGGAATAGATTGGATCGACTATTCCTTTAGAACTGTACCTTTTAATACACATCTCAGAAGAAAATACCCACATTTCCTGTTGCTACTACTAAGGCAAGGGCATTTACTGTACTGCACAAATCTTCAGATCATCTCACTTGTCCATAATCTCACACACTCTTTACACTAAGGAGAGTCTTTGTATTTTCTTGCTCCTGTCCATTCCTTGTTGAATATGCATCTGGACCGCTGGTGCATTCTGGCTGCCGCCTGTCTCTATAAGACAGCGTACACAGCACATTTCTGTCAACCACCTCGTCTCGACTCTAGACTCAATCTGTGATAGAGCATCTGGATAACTTTGTTAACTGTTCTGGCCTAGGCTTCCTGCGATCTGATTGGTGCCAGCAGATTTCTGATGATGGATTTGGTTGGCTGGGGTGGTTTATCATTTCACACGCCCCTTCTATCGCAGGATTCATCAGATGTAGTGACTGCAGAAGTAGTCGCAGACCATCGGTTTATTAGCAAAGCGCATCCCGGGAAGTTAGGCAGAGTTACACCACAGACGTTAATCAGGCTCATAAGCTCTTCGTTATGAGCCTGACAAGTGAGGCTCATTCAAATTTGGGAAAAGGCTGAGGAAAGTGAACTTCTTGTCCTGGATGTCTTCTTCCAGTCATGCACTTTCCCCCACAGTTATTCTGTGCTCAGTAACACTGCCGTCTCTGGGATTAAAAGAGCTCTCGACCACCATTTTCATGGAACCTTGACTTTCCTTCCAAACTCGCTGATGAAAGTAGCCTTCTTTTGCAAGCTGCATGTTTGGATACACATGCTTTGCCTCCCACCTCAAAGTCATGGCACCTCATCTCCCAGTTCCAATTAAAAAGACCCCAGCAATATTCACATGCAGCTCAGCTCATGACTAGCATACATATAACTTCTGAGAGTAGGAATTGTCCAGGATAGACCAAAGCATTGGATTCACCATTTATTTTTAATACCAAACAGAAAACCTTTGAATTAATCATTGGATGGTGTGCAGTGTCAAAATACCTTCGCTATACACAGCACACTCGTTTTAAATTATTCTCAGAAAGAATTTAACACCATTATAAAGTGAAATGTTTGTTGGGTGAGGATATCGGCTTACTTTCTGTGTACGACTACGAGCATCTGAACAGTTTTGTAGATACCTCAAATAAAACTACTCTCTGCTTATGACAAGGCCTATATGGTTCAATGGAAATTAAGCACCACCATCAGTTTGAATTTCTTGCTTCATCAATTGTATGCGAAATTACAAGACTTGTAAAAGTAACTATGAAGTTGTTAGCTTGAAACTGTAGATTGAATTTGGAAATAAATGATTGACTTGTGCTAATGCACAGCAACAGCACCATGAATATGAAGACAGGCACAGCATTTGCCCACCTCTAGTTATCACCTGTCAGATTTTATAGTCTTGTAGCGAGACATGAAATATACGCTAGCCACAACAAACATTTACATTGAGTCAGTGAAAAGCCATCTTGCATTTGGCCTAATTTTAAGTACCTGTGATTAAAAAAAGCATGCAAAATGCAGAACTTTTTTTTGGTCTTTATTACATGGTCTTAAATGAAGCCACCATAATATTTATAATATATAAAATTATAATATTTTGTGAAAGAAAATAAGCCATTTCATTCCAGCACAACACATGGCTACCATGTAACCCCCACTGTACCTGTGTATCTGGTCACTACTTAAAACATTTAAGGTTCTATGATCCCCATCACATAGCAGATCATAATGACAAGCAATTGATCTCTGCGGGGACTAAAAACCTTCCTCCTCAAGTGTGTGGAGACAGACCGTTTCTGTCCAAGTCTTAGGAGAGGACAAGCACTCAACTTCCACACTGAGAAAATAGAGGTATTATTTTCTCAACTTCAATGTACTGAATAATGGCACGAGTGACATCGCGATTCTACTCTTTGTCGTTCAACTTAGGGAAAATGACACACACGGATGGGAGGAGGAGCAAAACATGTTCACAAAAACAGCAGCACATGTTTAGCACCCAATATACAGCCGTTTCTCCTGTATGAACTTACATACATCTTTATTCTACATGTGCGCATGAGCAGACATCATTCTACTGCTATTTTATGTAAACGCAATGCTATTACGTTTTCAAACCCTCTACGAATAAACAAGTAGAGTTAGAGCGGTTTTATTAATCACAATATTTGTATTATTATTAGTATTATTATGAAGGCCGCTTGTATTTTGGTCTTTTTGAATTCGCTGAAATGTCACAGGCAAATGCAGCTAATAAAAGTTTTTCACATTCAAACAATGCATTTCAAAAATAACCACACTTATGAACAAATTCTCAATCAATAAAGAAACTACAATTACCGGAAATATTAAAGAGAAACTGAAAAATATATTAGACCTCTGCATAGCCTATAGCAACTTGCCATTGCATTTTCTTTTATTTCAGGAAAATGTGTTAGCTAAACAAATTTGTATCGGCCACCGAAGGACTCAAAGTTAGCAAGCAGCATACAATCGACATTATACAAGTGATAAGCTGAGGCATTCATATTTTTTATATAGAATAAATTAATTTATGTTCCGCTATCACATTCAGTCGAAGAGGTAGACTTTTGGGATGCTAAATTGTAGTTAGACAATTAATTAGCTACCTTGAAATACAACTGTTTTCGAAACATTTAACGTTAGCTATTGTTACAAACGCGGGTCGTTTCAAATTCGCTGTTGGAACAATATTACCGAAGCCCGCCTCATTCGATAAATATTTTGCTAGCTAGTAAATACAGCTTCTATAATGTTCACTCGTGCAAAATACGACTTTAAAGCAATATCTAATAGACAGGTCTGCTCCGTTTAACATTTATAAGATGTCAGTCTGGAAACTACCTTTGTATTCAGAAAACTAATACTATAGTATTTGGTGAGCTACACAAACGCAAGAGGGAAAAGTTCCGACTTAGAACTCGTGGGGTTTGGTAGTTACTATGGAAAGCATTATTTTTCCGTTGTCAATAGATTTCAGAAACCTAGCCAATGTTTTTGTGAGACATTGTGAGAAATCTAAATTGAGTAGCCACCTGGGCTACCTACCAGTGGCTTAGCATAAGGACTCATTTAGTCCAACTTCGAACGTAAAGTTTAAAATGCTATGCCTAAATAACATTATCAAACAACAATCTAAACTGCAATATGCACCGTTTTATTTTAAGAGTGTTTGCCTCGATACTTTGTTTTATGGTAGGACACTGACTATCCACATATAGCTACCAGCTCTGCTAAGTTCGCCAACTACAAGCTAGTTAGAGGGATCCAAGGTTCTTGTGTGAATGAAAAGTTAACTTAACATCTGCACTTCGCATCCAAAAGGGTTTGCTGCTGATAATCCTTGTTATATCACGGTTAGTACGCTAAACAACTTCGCTAAAACAGCAGGACGATGAGCCAAAACGGTTTCGCACACTTTCAGTGCAATTGATTTGTGTCTGAAAAGTTAGCTCGCGTGCTAACTAGCTAAGGGCAAACAATAAAACAAACATGTTACCCGCACCAGATAATTCAAACTCAGAAAACATGTGAAAATAGCGTTTGTTGCCAATAGCGAACGTGCAACCCCAAAACACTAGCCCTCCCATATAGCATATCTTTAAACCCCCATGTGTAGGTGAGACATTGAGGGTAATCAAGTCCGAGGGTCCATCCACAAAACTAGCTAACGTTAGCTAGGCAGCGATTTACAATAAGGCAAGAGTCAATACTTCTCCTGCAATAGGTTCGCATTGTTCTCAGCGGCAACTCCTAAACTTAAGTGTATCCTCGCAGGCGCTACACTTTTGCCATTTTTATCGAATAAAACATGCCACCGTATTTCTTCCACACTACGCGAATACAGTTAGGAATCCTTAACTGATTCCTAACGCAAACAACCATAAAATCTCGTCCCGATGGAGAAATAATAAGTTTAAAAAAAAGAATGAAAACGTTTAACAACAAAAAGTTATCATAGCGACCCGGCACAGCAGGAGAAAACTACAGCTACAACAAGAAAGGAACGCGTGTACTGCACACCCCCCATTTAAATAATGGTAGCTAGCTATAGTTTAGAAAGTATTGGTGAGAGTCCGTAATATCCAGATAGCACTCGGTAACAGTGCGCAATTTCACTTACTTTTCTCTCGCTTGGCTATCGGAGGGGACGACAGCTCCTTTACCTTTGGCGTACATGCTGGATTCTGTTTTAAGACTTTTACCCCACTCAACACCTGTCAAAGAAAGCAGCCAGGAAAACGTTCTATCTCCATAGCTACCCCTTTACTGTTTTTTTCCTCCTTTTTTTTTTTTTTTTTTTTTTTTTTTTTTTTTACATCTCCAACATTGGCCACAAATCAGGCACAGTTTCTATTGGGGGGACTTGAAACAGACCGCTGGTGGATTTTTTTTTTTTTTCAACCACTGTTCCAGGAATCTGTCCTCACTCCCTCCGCTGTGGAGACGGTGGGGGCTTCTTAAAGGAAAACGCACACTGGTACATGTTTTCTGGCCCTTGAAACACACCGAGATCGAGAAAAGTCTGATTGGCACAAGGGAACTGCACTGTAGGGCTTTCGGTTTTTGAGCTATAACTTTTAACATGAAAAAGCGTGAGAGAAGGTTTACATCCGTGAAAGGTAGAACATATTGGCCCATAACATTGTAACCGGCTAAGGCTGTCTTTGTTGTATAGCTATCCTACAGGTTAGGTTCTACCATGTTTCATTTGAAAAGTTTATTAGGGGTAAACTTCCTTTTCTTAAATTGTATTTTCAGATGAGTTTATGGCAACAGTAGCAATATAATTGTTGCGTCCAAGGCATTAGTCAATATGCCCCTAATGTTAAATGTTGCATGTTGTCATTTTTAACTGCCATACATTCACTTGAAATATTTGATCAAATACAGGTATTATGTAATGCCGGGTTAGAGAATAAATACATCATTTGGGATGTAGACTACTGTGCAAATGACTTTAGAGTTTGTATTGTAAAGCAATGCACATTGACGAACAAATATACCACTCTCATTAAACCAACAAGGATGGCAAACCCCTTTTGGTAACAACTGATCAAGATTAGTATAGGAAACGAATAGGACTGACTTGATATAGAATTATTGCTCTAAAATAATGTTTCTCACAGACAATGTACAACTTGCTTGATTCAGAATGGATTTTTCTATTAAGCAAGCAATGATTTTGGGGGATCAGGCAACCATCGAAGATTTAATTGTTTCAGCTGAGGGAAAATTGTTTCTTGACATAACGCAGTGTATCCCCAACTGTGTAACCAGCAGACTTTGCCAATTTGATGTACTTTGCTTTTGAGGCACCATGATCAATTCAATATATGAAAGAAAGGGCTCCACTGTTTTGTACGGAGTGCCTCAGGCATTCCTCGGCAGCGCCACCTATTGACAGCTTTCACTATTTGTTTGTCATTCAGAGGCGCAAGCAGGGATTGTGGTCAGGATGCAAACCTTGGCGTCTCGTTCCTTCATGCAGCATTACCGTGTTCGTGTAGCTAAGAAGGGGCCTTAACTTGGTTGGAATGTACCACTACTAAGCTCTTCCTAGGGACTTCACCCCGTTTGACAGGCGTGATTGCTACACTGCCTTCCCATTTACCTGAGTGCATCCTTACGCTCCTGATCCACATGGGTGTATCCCATTACTGACACCAGTGTGGCTTTGGGATTTTTAAGAGATGAAGAGCTTATGTACCTGAATCAGGAGTAGTGCATCGATGTTATCGCAACACTAAAAGGCCAGCTCCCTTGTGTGGTTGGAATGTACCACTACCAGCCTCTTCAAAGGTATATAGCTGCACTATACTATATTGGCAATCACCAACATAAATACCAACATAAATTGTGGGGGCAGGCAAGAAAGCGGAGGGTGATGGCAAGCCGCTCTGCTTCACCCACTGTCTCATTGTGTGTTTTGATGTGTAATGAGTGGGGCCACCCAACGAAGCAAGTCATCCTGGTGGACATACGTTGTTAGCCGGGATACATTTAATGGTCTAATATACCATCTCTGTTGTTTAGTTTAGTTTAGTTTAGTGTATTTGACATTTCACTTTAAAAAAGACAATACATGGTTACATCCCGATGTACATGTTGGCGCCGCTGCTGCTGTTTCTGCCATCTTCTCAAGATATATATCAAAACTACCACTTTGTTTTGGCTCTGACCTGCCCCCTAGTGGATATAGATTTTAAACATCCAGACAGACAAAAAGTAAGCAGTGGAGTATGTGAACAATCCCACTCGCTTTGCGTACAAGTATACGCATGCGTACGCATGATTAAGTGAAGTAAATTTAAGGTAAACAAGTAGACACAAATTTATCATGGAAGAATGGTGGTACATCTTCCCAAGTGTTCCAGACACTTGTAGAATATATGACAAGGTGTATTGAAGCTGTTTTGGCGGCTCATGGTGGCCCAACGCACTATTAAGACAATTTATGTTGGTGTTCCTTTATTTTGGCGGCTACTGATATGTACATTTACATTTATATTTACATTTACAGTACCGGTCAAAAGTTTTAGAACACCCCCATTTTACAGTTTTGACAGAAATTTAAGCAGTTCAAGTCCACTGAAATGGTACAAAGGTAAGCGGGAAACTGCCAGAGGTTAAAAAACTGAAAAATAATGTACATTTTTGGGCAGTGAGTAGTTTCCTACACCATCAAAAGGCACTTGGAAACTGGAGAAAACTCTGACAGGAAGAGGGCTGGCAGACCCAAAGCCACAACAAAATCAGAAGATACGTTTCTGAGAGTCAACAGCTTGCATGATAGGCGGCTCACAGGACAACAGCTTCAAGCACAGCTTAACACTGGTCAAAGTAAGGAAGTCTGTGAAGAGAAGATTTTGAGCTGCAGGTTTGACAGGTCAAGTGGCAGTAAGAAAGCCATTGCCAAGTTGGCAAAATAAGAAAAAGAGGCTTGCCTGGGCCATGAAGCACCACCAGTGGACTACTGAAGACTGGAAGAAGGTCTTATGGACCGATGAATCAAAATTTGAAATCTTGAAATTTTGAAAGGTTTTTGTAGGCTGTTGTGTAGGTATTTTTCGTTTTTGGTAACCTAAACTTTTTATTTTTTTTACCTCTGGCAGTTTACCGCTTACCTTTGTACCATTTCAGGTTATTCACTGGACTTGAACTGTTTAAATTTCAGTAAAAACTGGAAAATGGTGGTGTTCTAAAACTTTTGACCGGTAGTGTATGTCTGTCTTATTTGCATACTTTTCATATAAATCACGTCTGATCTGAGGATATGTTCTTTTTTAAATATGTACAAACTCAAGCTACAAAACAAAAAGGTTACCTGCCCGATACATGACAGTTACTTTGTGGGGTTTGGGGTAGATTGTGTTCCTAACTCTGTAGTACCCTCAGCTGTTGTATGGGCTTAAATGATAATTCATTGCAAATTGAACAACTGAATGTGAAGCTATTGATTGTGTTCAGCTGTTTCCAGCAGGTAAGGTCCTGCAGTCTGATGCGAAGTGCGCCACTCTTGCCGAGAGGAACCGGGGAGAGGGAAACATGCAACCTGCAACACCTACAGAGCCTACACCTTCCACCCTGCCCACCCCGCCACTCCGGTGACTCAGCCCTGACTCATGCGTGGCCCCCCTGGTGCTTCTCCCTTCCACTTTGAATTTGTGTTTTCCTTGATGAGACTGATTTCCTGTCTCAGGGTCCACCGGACGAGGAGCGAGATCCACAGAAGAGGAGGGTTTTGTTTAATGCGAACCCTGTGCCGTTAATAAAATGCGTACTGCCTGCGTGAGGAACCCACAGTTGGTCATTGGATAGGGACAGGCAGCCCTGGTCCTGGGGAGCCATGGGGTACGCTGGTTTTGTTTTCACCTTAAAATCAACCAATTTAGACCCAAGAAACCAGGTGAGGTGAGTTAACTGTGTCATCACCTGCTTTAATTGATCAACTGAGTGCTGAGCAACAATGAGTAACGAGCAACAAACCATTCAGTGACCACTCGTGCCCTGTGGATGGGGACAAGGCGGCAGTGTGGTATAATGGTTAGGGAACTGGGTTTGTAATGTTAAGGTTGCAGGTTCAATCCCCAGGTGGGACACTGCCGTTGTACCCTTGAGCAAGGTACTTAACTTGAATTGCTTCAGTTAGTATCCAGCTGTATAAATGGATTGTATGTAAAGAAATGTAAACTGTAAGTCGCTCTGGATAAGATGCCTGTAATGTAATAAAATGTAATGTAACGAAAACCAGCGGACCCTGCATCTCTCCAGGACCAGGGCTGCTGATCCTTCTCTTAGGAGCAGCCATTGAGGATGAGTCATGCAAGATCTGCAGAGCGGTGGGAATATAACTACTGTTCAGCTTCTTGTCTGTCCCAGTACAGTCACCAGCCTGTTTACCTCACATGCAACAGACACTGCATACTCTGGGAGCCAGACCCATGTCACATTAGCGTAGCTACGTACAGGTAACTGCCAAAATAAAGGAAACACCAACATAAAGTGTTTTAATAGGACGTTGGGCCACCACGAGCTGCCAGAACAGCTTGAACACACTGGTATAGATTCTAGAAGTGCCTGGAACTCTATTGGAGGGATGCAATACTATTCTCCCATCATTTGGTGTTTTGTTGATGGTGGTGGAAAACGCTGTTTCAGGCGTCGCTCCAGAATCTCCCAGAAGTGTTCAGTTGGGTTAATATCTGGTGGCTGAAATGGCCATGGTTTATTGTTTACATTGTTTTCATGCTCATCAAACCATTCAGTGACCACTCGTGCCCTGTGGATGGGGGCATTGTCATCCTGGAAGAGACCACTCCCATCAGGATAGACTTGCTTCACCATAGGATTAAAGTGATCACTCCAAATGGCTTTGTAATTATTGGTGTTTACCTTGTCCTCTAAGGGGCTGACATCATAACAGAGCTGCCACAGCCCTTAATTTACTGAAGTGTTTCCTTTATTTTGGCAGGTAACTTTGTATATACATATGTATATTGTCTGGTACTGCCATTTATTTTTAACAGTGTGAATGGCAGTATTCGCTATTTGGTCCAAAAGTGGTTGGCTGGGCTGACTGGTTGACGCATAATTTCTCAGTAACACAAAATATTTATCATAAGAGTTATGATTTGTTCAATACAAAAAGCCCAACACTTTCATTACTGAGTCAACGAACCATCAACTTCAGAGTACCATAGTCAGAGTCACCTGCTAGCTCACTAGCGATAGGACTAAGGGTCTAGGCACCAGGCTTGGCCAATCAGGGCTGACCAATGAGACTGAGTAACTAACATTAGGAGTGCCAAGTAGCATAATGGTTAGGGAACCGGACTTGTAATGCAAAGGTGGCAGGTTCAATTCCTGGGTGGGGCACTGCCATTGAACCTTTATGTAAGTTCTTTACCTGAATTGCTTTAGAAAATATCCAGCTGTACAAATGGATTGTATGTTTTATTTTATGTATTTTTATTTGTATAAATTATTTTTTTATTATTTATATAGTATGTAAACTAATAACTAAGTTAATAAACTAAGTCACTCGGATAAGAGCATCTGCTAAATGCTTGTAATGTACATTATTTTACATTGACCAAGGGGATTTAGATTATCTGACAACAACAAACAGTGTACCCGGTCCCAGACAAATTCACACAGTCCAGCGGCCTTTAGCCACGAGCCTGCTTTAACCTATGGAGGTTACTGTATCACAGGAAGGTTCTTGTTTTTAGTTTTAGATGAATAAGTACCGAGGTGGGCCGCTAAGCCGGGGGAAAGTGATCGGGCTCCCAGAGCATGATAATCTACTCGCCCTCTCGCCGAGCAGCTCGCTCCCGCAAAGGAGTCACAAAGATCATAAATCTCGCTCGCATTATTTCAAACCGCCACAAACAAGTCTACGAGTGCTAAGGTCACAAGTTCAAACTATCCCTCTCCTGCTGTTGCCTTATATAAGACGCTGCAGATGGCACGGCCTGGAATAGATGGGACTCCTGCAGGGCGGTGTGAGCACATGCCCCAAAGGGGTCCGCACTGCCTTGGATCTCAATCCGGGGGCTGATTGGAGGACCGCGGTCATTGTCGTCACCGCGTCAAGCCCTCTCGGAGTGGGGTGGACACCCCACCCCCCAGACTCCCTGACAGGAAGCTTCGGCCGGCTCTCGGTCGGCGTGAGGCCTGGCAGCGCCTGGGCCGGCGGTGAGGAGCCCTGGGTGTCGATGTGGCTGCCACTCTGGCATACGTTCGCCTGTCGCTTTAAGAGGCAAACAGAGAGAGAGAGGGAGGGAGGGAGGGAGAGAGAGAGAGAGAGCAGGGGCAGGAGCTCAGCGGCTGCAGCAGTGGCAATGTTTTCATGCTGCAGTGGCAATGTTTTCATGCTGCTTTTTTTTCTTCTTTCTTTTTTTTTTTTCTGTGGGAAGTGCGCAGCCCCGCCACAACTGACTGTGTGTTTGCGAGGATTCGCCTTTCTTCCAACGAGCGGAAAACGAAATCCATGCTGATGACTTTATTCCACAGGCGTCTCCCAATGGGCTCCATGTAGAGAGGGAGGAGGGAGAGAGAAAAGTGAGTGAGTGAGAGTTAGTGAGAGAGAGAGAGAGAGAGAGAGAGAGAGAGAGAAGGAGAGAGAGAATGAGAATGAGACACTCAGAGAATGGTAAAGAATCCCTTCTCAGAACCCCCCAAAAAAAAAAAAAAAACACTGCAGTGAAACCACAGAATCCCAACATCATGTAATATGAAAATTAGAGTGGGGGGGAGTCTTCCAGATCTTCAACCCTCTGCAGCCCCCAATGCACACCCCCCCCTCCCCCAAAACTATGCAATCCATAACCACACAACCAGTCCACTCCTTCAAATCTATGGCCATTTCTATTTCAAGACAGTGTCAAATTACTACCCCTGTACATAAGCTGCCTTCAAAATGCTGCCCCGCGTGAATGTCATTTCTGGTAATGTCTGTCTCCGTAATAACTTGTCTTGCAGCACCGTTCTGCTGTTGAGGCGCAGACGAATGCTGGGGGGGTTGGGTGTGTGTGTGTGTGGGGGGGGATAAGCAGCGGGGCCTGGGGGAGGACAGTGTAAGCATGGGAAGAGGCCTGATAAGGAATCATGGTACAGCACGTGCTGCAGTGTGGAGGCATGGTGAATCGCATCATTGCCGTGAAGATAGACCCAAATGTTATTGAGGACCCCACAAGATTTGAAAGGTGCCAAGTCTTTCTCTCTCTGTCTCTCTCTCTCTTGCGCGCACACACACACACACACACACACACACACACACACACACACGCCGCAGCACACGCGTGCCCACACAGGCGCGTGTACATTCCCTGCCACTGCCGTCTCCCCTGCACGTCTCCCACGCGCTCAACGTGCAGCTGCCAGCATGGCGTTGCGTGTGACCTCCTTGTGCCCAGAGGGGGGTGTTTGTGTGTGTGTGTGCATTTGTGAGTGATTGTCTGTGTGTGTGTGTGTGTGGGGGGTGGATGTGTGTGTGTGTGTGTGTGTGTGTGTGATTGTCTGAGTGTATGTGTTTGCCTGAGTGTATGTGTGTGTCTGTGTTTGCCTGCCTGTCTATATACAAGTGCAGGCAGGCACACAGGGGGGAAGGGTGTTTTCAGACTGGAGTGGGAGCTGTCACACCAGGGGGTCTAAAGGAGACTACCATCCACCCATCCATCCAACTCATTGCCTGTGTGCTGTTCCATTGTGCCCCATTATCACCCCCTTTCCCAAATACCTCACTGGCGAGCTTACACCCATAGCCTGCTCTGGAGAACACTCTCTTCCCAGTATCCCGGACGTGATGGAAATCAATCAAACCAGACCCCAAAAAGATGTGTTTGGGGGATGGTCTATTTTGATCAAACACAGTTCTTAAAATGAGTGATTTGTTTTCATTTGACTTCAGACAAGAAGAAGAAGTGCACCATGGGGGCTACCCCCGTGGCCTCAGTTATCTCAGCCTTCATTTGTCGCGCACGTCACGTTAGCCGCTCATATTCGCGTGCCATGTGTAACCGTGTGCTGCAAAGCCAAGGTCAACTCAGGGACAGCGCAAAAAGTCAGAGGAGAGTTTGGCGGGTGGCGGGGGAAGAGAAACTTCATTATCTCCCCGTAGCCCTGAAAATGACTAATGTACTATAAAATAAACATCAGCATAATTTCGCTGTTCTTCTCAAACATTTACACCGGGAGTTGACAGTTGAGCAATGTGATCTTAAACATTAGGCAACTCTAGACAGGAGGGTGTTTAAAGAAAGACTAAAAACCCTCCCATTTCTGTAAAAGCCTGAGATTAGGTTTGTGCCTTGTCCAGAGAATGTCGCGGTATAATGGCGATAACTGGGGTTATGCAAGTTTACGGTTTCCGTGACACTTGATGTCAAAATAAGCACAAGTTCGACTTAGACTTGGTTTATTTCTTATTTTCACTTTTGTTTATCGCAATGCACTTGCCAATGGTTGAGGTACGACATGAGAAAACTACACTTGAATTTGAATTCCGCAGATTTGAGTAACTAACAACCCAGCTGAAAATCTCTCACCTGTACAGACCTCTCTCTCTCTATAGTTGTGATCTAAAAAAACAACTATAAATCAGGAAGCTAAGTACGTGTCCAGGAATAGGCACTTACATTTGTGCAATGTGTGAATAAATTCAGGGTAAAAATAACAGTAGAGAAAATCTATCGTATCGTAGTTCTTCCAGGGCCACTGGGCCTCTCTCTGAGCTGATACCTGTGGAAGCGGTCTTGACAGTTCTGGGGTCTGTGTGCACTGTGTATTTCTGTCCTCTGTGCCACAGAAGGATTTCCCTCTGTTGGGGTGTGTGCAACTGAGATGGGTGTGTGTGTGTGTGGGGGGGGTCCTGGGGTTGGAGGGGAGAAGTGGGGTGTGTGTGTCAGGAGAGAGTATAGGGGTTGGGGGCTGGGGGATTGAGGCCGTGTGGAAAATAGGTTGATGTGACCTACATATCCACATGGCTGCTCATTTGCATAGACACATAATTCTGTGCCAGACAATAAACAGGGACTTGTGCCACTGTGTGAGGGGAAAGAGGAGAGATGGGATAGGGGGAAGGGAAGGGAGTAAGAAGAAAGGAAGGGAAGAGAGGAGAGGAACGGGAGGAAACGAGAAGAGACTGGGAGTAGAGGAGAGATGGTCGGTGTTCACATCACAACCTTTTTGTTTGCCTTTAACCATATCACCTCCAGGCCAGCAGGCCCACACACAAATACATCTCAGATGAAATTCATCAAATGTGATTGACAAATGAGGAGCAGCATGCGTAACTGTAGAATTGGTGCCACAAGACAAAAATTATGCCCGTGAGTTTCTATTGGATGCTTTCTGTCTCAATGCAGATGCTCATTCACGTTTGCGTCAATATTTATATTTGATTTACAAATGTAACGTTGTATTTTTTTCAGCTTCACGGCAGAGCCACCAATCAGAAATTTCCTGTAGGAATTTTCCCACATAGGGCATATTACATCATATAAAAAAAAATCTTCTCTCTACTATTTTAATTGTAGTGCAATGTAACCCACACTCTATATGGGCTTTTAAATAAATCCATATGCATTGCAATATAAATATACATGTACAAAGTGTACCTCTGCTCATCTTATTTAATTTAACCCCTATATCTGACATATCATTACAAATACCTATCAATATTATTTTGGTGCCCTTTTCAGAAGTCAATGTCTTATTTCAGTTGCCTCGTATTCGAGAAGGAAGCAGTCGGTCTGATGTAGACTCAAAAGGGTAGACAGGGCGAAAGAGTGCACGTGTGTGAAGAGGGTGCACTACTGACAACACTATCAGCCTTTTAAAGACCATCCCAATGCACAGCTCCAGGAAATATACTGAGGTCTGAGGTGTTTGAACCTGGCTTTGCCCCCCACACACATACACATCCTCACACACACATACACACCCTCGCACTGATACACTCACACACACACACACATACACACACACACACACACACACACACACATCCTCGCACACACACACACATACACACACAGATACACTCACACACACACACACACATACACACACACACACACACACACACAAACACACACATACATACACACACACACACACACACACACACACACACACGCACACACTATTCCCTTTTCCCTTGTGCAGGTATGGTTTTATTTATTTCTCTTTCAGCATTTTTGTAAGCTGCACTCATCCCCAGGACAGCTATTAATCACAGGCTAAAATGATAGATGTTCTGCAGACATGCAATACCATCTATTTTGCCTAAGTACAAACAGTAGATGCGCCGTGCATATATATCACTTGCTCTGGCTAAAAGCAGACACACACACACACGGGCGTGCGCACACACACAGACACATTTCTTCCACACTTCTTCTACATTGCATTGCATTACAACTGCATCTACCTTAATGGCGCAACGCTCAGGATAGAACTTGACCACTGTTGCTCTTAGCCGCAGCATATACAGTACAACCGCCTCTTGAGACTGGTTTTGATTAGGCTTTAGAGAAATGCCGGTCACTCTTTGGCGCAGGGTGTGTAAATGACATTTCCACGGGCTTTAGTAGCTCAGAAGCCCTGTGGATCAACACGAATACGAATGGAGTGTCATTAACCTGGCACTTCCCTTCCTCCAATAATGATTAATTGCGACGTCCTCAGAGCCATAATTGCACACATATACACACATAAACGCTTTGTAAATGTGCGAGTTACTCTGTTTAATATGCGTTCGTGAAGTGCCTAAACTAAATCATCGCGGAATTGTGCAGAGGCTCCTGGATAATTACCGAACACTCTCGCACCCTTCCAGTCCACTTCACGGCCGGACTTGTGTACGGCCGAAGCTGTAGTGATTTAATTGCCGCTCGGTTGCCGAACTGCCTTGTTGGTTGAGGGCTTGGAGAGTGATGAGGAATTAGCCGGAACAAAGGAAAACCGCGGAAGTCGAGGTAGCTAAGGCCGAGGCAGCCTCCTGTCTCCCGAGGTCTCCCTTTTAATTGAATGTGTTTCCCAGTGCTCAGGACGAAAATGACACATGCTCCCAGTGCTGACAGCGCTGCGTCCAATTACCGAGCGGGAGGCAGAGTGAGAGAGTGGGGGATGGGGATGGGGGGCGGTGGTTTGGGAGGGGGAGCGCCTGGGGAGGGAGGGCAGAGATTATGACCCGCATGGATCCGGTGGCTCACAGTAGATTAGGAGTGAGAGCCTGTGAATGGGACCGGCAGTCCTGTGGGATCGCTCTTGCTGTCTCTCTCTCGCTCTCTCTCTCTGCCTCTCTATGTCACACGTTATATATATAAACATCGAACAAAAAGTTCGGAAATTTGTGTTTGGTAGATTATTTCTCTGTTGTAACAATGCTTCTTGGAAATACATTTTATATCGTTGGAAAGCCTGCTTATTTCCCTTTTAAATGGTGCCCCATTTGTAAGGATCATGCATTTGTGGGATGAGCAGCACAGCTGAGTATGTGGGTTGCACCCATGAAAAATTTGCCAAATCTTCTCTGCCAATGCCAAACAGCTTATTCTGCTGTTGCTATTGACTCTTGTTTGGTGTTGCTTGGTGGATTGGATGATTGAAGTCTATCAGTAACAAGGAAGAAACAAGACATATTGGCAATTTTACAATTTATTCATTTAACAAACTGTCAGGATCCTCAGTAGCGTGTGGAAGAACCACACACAGCCACAACAGCCTGGCACCTCCTCCTCATCCTGGTCACCAGCATGGTCACACACTGCTGTGGGATGGCATTCCACTCCTCAACCAGGATTTGCCGCAAGTCAGCCAACGTGGTTGCGTTGGTCACTCTAGCATGAACAGCACGCCCAAGCTGATCCCACAAGTGTTCAATTGGGTTGAGGTCAGGACTGTTGGCAGGCCATTCCATTCTCTCTACTCCCAAATTCTGGAGGTAGTCTCTGATAAACCCCGCTCTGTGGGGGCGAGCGTTGTCATCTTGGAGGATGGAGTTCGGTCCCAGACTGTGGAGATATGGGATTGCCACTGGTTGCAGAATCTCATCTCGATATCTCTCTGCATTGAGATTGACTCCAATGGTCTTCTTGGGGTGTTGTCTTCTTGGGACGCCCACTTCGCGGTCTGTCTCTGACATCCCCCGTTTCATGGAACTTGGCCTTCAGTTTGGAGATGGTACTAGGGCTCACTCCAAATAATGCCGCAACTTGCTTTTGCGGAACACCAGCTTGAAGTTGCCCTATCGCACGGGCCTTATCGATCAGACAAACGTGGCATGCCGATTCTTGGAGCAGACACCAATTGACCACTGTAGCAGGGTCCATGCAAGATTGTCAGCACCTGGGGGTACTGGAAGCTCAAAACAAGAGTCAATAGCAACAGCAGAATAAGCTGTTTGGCATTGGCAGAGAAGATTTGGCCAATATTTCATGGGCGCAACCCACATACTCAGCTGTGCTGCTCATCCCACAAATGCATGTTCCTTACAAATGGGGCACCATTTAAAAGGGAAATAAACAGGCTTTCCAACGGTATACAATTTATTGCCAAGAAGCATTGTTACAACAGAGAAATAATCTACCAAACACACATTTCCGAACTTTTTGTTCGATGTTTATATATATATCACACACACACCTTCTATCGATCTCTCTTCCCCTTCTCTCTCTCTCAATTCAAATTAAATTTCAATACACTTTTTTGGCATTCAATACCTTTGTGAATTTTGTGAAAGACAACAGAAACACATTAACACAGATGAATAAACATTAGGAATAGCGATCGTGCAACTAGGATAACTTTTATAGTTAACGAACTTAATAATGAAATAATCACACTAATATCGACAACAATAATGATTATTGTTATTTTATATCCTTTATTTCTTTCTGAATCTCTCTCTTGCCCTTTCTCTTACTCTCTCTATCACTATCTCATTCTCCTCCTCCTCTCTCTCTCTCTCTCCGCCAGTAAAACCCAGCATCACCTAATTACTGTATGTGTGAGAGTGACGGTATGAGGGGATGTAAATACCTGACGTGCTATTGCACAATATTTTACCTGATTTATCTGGTTGTTTCCGGGTTAACCAACAAACAGTGTAGATAACGGCTCACACCAATAATAACAACACCAAAGACTCACATGAGTACGCCAGACATATGAGCAAGGAAATTAAACCAGCATTTATACTGCCCGAGCCAATAAAATCACATTCTGATAATGGCAGATTTTCCGTAGGCTACATCAAGGAATGGCACAACCAGGTGGGTGATCAGAGTGAGACAACGCAGCCACCGATTCGAGGCTTCGCAGGTCACTGGATACAGCCACGAAAGTAAAATCATCTGGCCTGGGTTGCATTCATCGTTTTTAGTTTTTTTTTACTATTTCATTATTCATTTCAGCTCTTCGTCTTTGAACGGGCAATAAAACAGCCCCGGGTTGACGATGACAATTTTATTATCTCACAGTGCAGTGAAGCTCTCGGCCACTGTATCTATTTCAAGCGGTTCTGCTCATTTTGAAATGTTTATTCTCGAGCCGTTTTTAATCGTTCGTCCCCAAAAGTTACGCAGAGCAAAAACACAACTAAATGGCGAGGAAATGCAATCGTGTGGAACGCTTCAGTTTGCCTAGGCCAGGGGTGTTCAATCTTATCAGCAAAGAGTTGCTGTGGGTGCAGGCTTTTGTTCTAGCCCAGCACTAAAACACCTGATTCAACGAATCAACGAACCGTGGTCTTCAATTAAAACCTTCATTAGCTGAATCAAGCGGTTTAGTGCAGGGCTAGAACAAAAACCTCCACCCACACTGGCCCTCTTTGGATAACATTGCCAATGTCACACTGGACACCCCTGGCCACCCCTGGCCTAGGCTGTGGCTGACGGCAGTATCTGCATCTACGAAGACAACGGACATCCAGATTAAGATTAAACCAAAACAAAAAGGTGAACCAGAACGATGTGTACAGGGGCATGTGGTGTATATACTTTCCAGCAAAACCGCAGGCATTCCCTTTAGCAACCTTGTGATGGGACTCAGTAAATGGGCGTGCAGGCGGGGCCGTGATGCACTTGTTATCATCTGTAAGAAAGTCAATGATCTCCAGTCAGATTAAAGGTTCAACATCATACTTGGCAACATCGGGTTTTAGAGTCTAAACATACAGACGTAAACACTGCGGACTCACAATTAGACGGCCATGTTAGACTCTTATTGGAGAACCCTTGAATTCTTTGCAGCAGTGTGGTTTCAGTGCAGTTCCAAGGCTCCTGTTAAGCGTTTCTGTCACAATGGGAAGCTTCTTATAATTATGCCTTATGATTATGCCTAGTGTATTTTTCATATTACTTTAGGAAAACATGCCAGTTTTAAATATAAACCTGATCTATGTCCATTTATGCCATTTCTTTAGCTACCGACAGTAGTCTTAAGGGTAGTTATCTGCCGAGCAATAAATGCAGACATCTGGAAGACAAACCTGTCGATGTTGAAACTTTCATGAGCTCATAAATTGTGCTGGAAAGTTCAGTTTTATTTAATTTTTTTCCCTCTGGCAAACATGATGCAGGCATTGAAATTCGAACTATGCCTGTAATTACTGTGGTCAGTGTACTATAGTCAGTAAATCAACAGGGTTTGTCAGTATCCGTCCTAACAGAAAAGCAACAGTTGAAATTACGCTGTCAAGCGGCCAATTTAGCATCTTTACTGCTGTGATCTAAACAGTGGGATATGCTGGATTGCAAAATAGTTCATTATGAGGATCCTGACCATTGGGAAATAATGAAGCGGTAAGGTAGATGTTGAGGAATACAACAACATGTAGCTCCCCCGCAGAGGAACAATCATTTTGTGATGCTTCAGAACGGCGTTCATTGGCTGGGCTGAACGTTCTGAGAGAGTATTCACCGAAGAGCCCACGTGTCATCCTGGGCAAATCGATGCAGGAAGCAGTTCTCCCGTGTTTTCAGATGAGAGTCCTCGCAGCCCCAGTGTTTTAGCTCTGTATTAAGTCTGGATTTCACTGAGGAAATAAACAAACTCTGCTACTGCTGTGCTGTTAAGGCCAGGTGATGTACAGAGCGCATCAGCTAAAAGGCAGCCTTCTGAGCTGATGTTGAAAGGAGGGGAGGCCAGGCAAGGCCCTGTGTGTATTCAGACCTTTACTGGGATCGCATAGTAAATAGTTGTGCTATTGTGCTATATGTAATTAGAATAGTCATAATAATGGTGGTGCTACACTTCAGTGGTGGCACTATAGAGCACTGTGAGTAATTTGAAAGGCGCTATATAAATGCAATCCATTATTATTATTATTATTGTAATAATAAAAAGATGTGATGTGTTTATCAATCTAATTCAACAGTAATGACAAATAATTTAAATGAGGGTGAGCCGGCACGAGTTTGTCGAGGAGCGGTAGGGCGTCCCTGTAAAAGAGTAGGTGGGCAGGTTTCGTCTCGGAGGAGGCGTTTCTGCCGACCTCGGCAATTAGCTTGAACCGGAGAATAGGTGGCGGACTCGCGGGGCAGGGTGAATTGAAATAAATAGAGGGTATAATTGGCAACCATATTGGGGGAAAAATGGAAAAATCTGAAACAAATTTTTAGAAAATGTTTCAGATACTTGAATCCCTATTGAAAAAAGCAATATGCATGTGTTAACATAAAAGTTGAAAAAAGCATATAAATAATTCCACAAAACCTCAATACCATTTATTTGACAATTTATGCAATTTTATATCCATGTAATGTTTACACATGAAACTGCCAACAAATACAGTCATGTATTTGGACAGTGACACAATTTTAATCATTTGAAACAATGTGTAGACTTTCAGCTTTAATTTAAGGGTTTTGTCAAAAATATTGTGTGAACCGTGTAGGAATTACAACCATTCTTATACATAGTCCCCCAATTTTAGGGGCTCAAAAGTAATTGGACAAACTAACATAATCATAAACTAAATTGTCATTTTTAATACTTAAAATCCTTTGCAGTTAATGCCTATGGAACCCATAGACACCACCAGACGCTAGGTTTCTTCCCTGGTGATGCTCTGCCAGGCCTTTACTGCCGCTGTCTTCAGTTCCTGCTTGTTCTTGGGGCGTTTTGCCTTCAGTTTTGCCTTCAGCAAGTGAAATGCATTCTCAATTGGATTCAGGTCAAGTGATTGACTTGGCCATTGCAGAACATTCCACTTCTTTGCCTTAAAAAAGTATTGGGTTGCTTTCGCAGTATGCTTCGGGTCATTGTCCATCTGCACTGTGAAGCGCCGTCCAATGAGTTTTGAAGCATTTGGCTGAATCTGAGCAGATAATATAGCCCTATACACTTCAGAATTCATACTGCTGCTTTTGCCAGCAGTCACATCATCAATAAATACAAGGGAACCAGTTCTATTGGCAGCCATACATGCCCACGCCATAACATTACCTCCATCATGCTTCACAGATGAGGTGGTATGCTTCGGATCATGAGCAGTTCCTTCCCTTCTCCATACTCTTCTCTTCCCATCATTCTAGTACAAGTTGTTTGTCTCATCTGTCCATACAATGTTGTTCCAGAACTGTACATGCTTTTTTAAAATGTTTTTTGGCAAACAGATATGCCTACCTCCTGGAGTGTGTTCTTGATCTGGCCAACTGTTGTGAAGGGGTTTTTCTTCACCAGGGAAATAATTCTGTCATCCACCACAGTTGTTTTCCGTGGTCTTCCGGGCCTTTTGGTGTTCCTGAGCTCACCAGTGCATTCTTTCTTTTTAAGAATGTACCAAATTGTTAATTTGGCCACACCTAATGTTTTTGCTATCTCTCTGATGGGTTTGTTTCGATTTTTCAGCCTAATGATGGCTTGCTTGACTGGCAGTGACAGCTCTTTGGACTTCATATTGAGAGTTAACAGCAACAGATTCCAAATGCAAATGCCACACTTGAAATCAACTCTAATCAACTCTAGACCTTTTATCTGCTTACTTGTAAATGAAATAACGAGGGAATAACACACACCTGGCCATGGAACAGCTGAGCAGCCAATTGTCCAATTACTTTTGGTCCCTTAAAAAGGGGGGGACCACTTATAAAAAGTGCTGTAATTCCTACAACGTTCACCCGATTTGGATGTAAATACCCTCAAATTAAAGCTGAAAGTCTGCACATTTAATATTGAATAATTATTCAACTCCAATATGCTGTGCTAGACAGCTAAAATAACAATAACTTTGTCAATGTCCAAATATTTATGGACCTGACTGTATATAGTATGTACAAGGTGTATGACATATTTTGACAGATATTAAGAAATATATTCTTAATTTTTCATGTAAATATTTTACCTTGAAGGCCTATAACTTATTTGGTGAGTGGGTGCTTTATTGCTTTACATGTTTTGACTGAGAAATAGTGTGCCTACCATATCATACTGCATAAATTAGGCACAACTCCAATATGAATAGAATTTTCTGAGACCGCTACCACACAGAAAGCAATTTTGTCACTGTCCATGTATACTTTTGATGTCCAGACCTCAAACCACATACAGTAAAGTACATGGTACATGTGGAGTATCCACATAGGCTTCAGGTATTTGTTTTTTAAAATTTTTTGTTCATTTCTTTTGTTGAATTGTTTCCGCATTCAAAGAATTCCCAAATTAACAAAACTGGTTTAAGGACACAAAGAGCCACTGTAAGAGATTAGTCCTATTATATTTAAATAAATATTTCCTATAATTTAAAGCTTTGTTTAGTTGAATGTTAGGTTTGGTGTGTGTGTGTGTGTGTATATATATATGCGTCTGTCTGTTTGTGATTGTTAATGTTGTTGTAGTTGTCTTTTTGCTGTACATCAAATACAGTCTTGATGTAAAGTAGAAATTTGAATTACATTACTGGGTGAATAAAGCAACTGGCTATGAATATTAATCATCAACAACAGGCAAGTGACAAATGTGAATGCTACAGCTACCACTATGCTGTGGACATGAAATTATTTAGCGTTGTAAACAGTTATGGAATCTTGCAGCCTGTTGTTGCAGTGACGACAGACCAAACCAGACGCTCACCAGATCGTGTGGGGACCCTCACAAAGTTCCTATATGGAGAGGTACCAATGGCCCCATCCGTAGAGTCGTGGAGCTGGTGGAGACTCACAGATGACAAACCATACATACTTGCAGCCTAGACGATTGACACTAACTTCTCCCTCCTACATTGTCACTGATCATGCTCTATGCCCCATCCAGATGTGTCCGATCGGCCTCCTCTGCCAAGCTGGCTCCCTCTCCTCCCAGCCCTGCCTCCTCTCTGCCCTTGTCCCTAGATGCAGGAATGACCTTCCCCACTCGACCAGGATGGCAAATTCTCTAGCCATCTTCCGTAAGAGACTGAAAACTCACCTTTTCTGACTTCTCCCCAATTAAACAAAACAACCTTTCTTTCCCCTTTTGTGTGACAGGTTTGTGTGTCATGAACTTCAGCAACAACAGTGATTAGACTGTAAGCTTACTGTATTTGATAGCTCTAGCAATGATTTCCGGCCATGTTAATTTACTCCTGTAAGTTGCTTTGGATAAAAGCATCGGCAAATAACAAAATTGTAAATTGTAACCTCAAAACCTGGTACCGCACAGCAAGGTGCACCCCATAAATTGTAACTGATGCCTCGCTACTGAACCTGTAGTTTCATCCTATCCTAGCAGAGGGTTAACCTTTTGCGGTCTTCCACGTCAACGTAATGCTCTTTTCCCCAGTGCCATTGCACAATATCTAATCTCTGAAATACCCTTGTATTCATTCATCAAACTGAAGCATCCTTCCTAGGAAAGTAATAACCAAAATTAGTTGGAGTACTTAATGAAATATGCATGCATGTAATAAATGGGGGGACGAGAGAAAGACAGCGGTGCAACTACATAGACAAAATGGAAAAGCAATAAGTCTGTCTGCGTATCATATGTTTATCTAGTGCTAAAGGCCTCGGTATACTTAAAATTAAATAGAATTTGGCATATTCGCACAGGCTGTCGAACTGCTGTCGAATACGGCTTTGCAAGCAAATGTCAGTGTACTCCCTGCAACTTGAGGTCTGTTTGTTTAATGACGCTCCACGCCAGATGGGGGAGTTTGTTAGTCACTATGGAACCGGAAATACAAATAGCAACAAAGCAAACATCGGCAATGGCCGAATGTGCAACGCAGGCTGTGTTTGAAACCGTTCACTCGTTCCCTATTCCCTATATAGTGTTCCCTATGTAGTGTTCCATGTAATGAACGATTAAACTGTTTTCGGACACTACACTGAACGTCATTTGCGTCAAAAAAAATGTGCTGGATATTCAGGTGACGCAAGCGGATGCGCCCAGTATCACGTAAACAAACCGAGCACTCATGACAGCAGGTTGAAATGTACTCAGGTGGTATCGGGTTTGCATGTTCAGTTTTGAATGTTAAATCCCAAATAAATTGTTGAAATTCTAATGATGTGCAAGTGTGGTTTTGTCAACTGTGGTGCTGTCTGCTAGCCACTGCTTTAGCCACCAACAGCTACCGTTATGGAAGTCGTGAGCTAACTAAGACACGACCGCATTGCATTGTGGTATACGGGAGAAATTGTAGGGTACATTCGATGTTCACTAGAAATCGCTGTGAATTGTGGGTATGTTTTAGTCCACTTTTTAGTGAACAAAATTAACCGTTGAGAATTCGAACAACACTACAACATGGCGAACACACTATATAGTGCACTATTTAGGGAATAGGGAACGGTTTCGAACACAGCCGCAGTCATGCTTGATGTACAAAATAACCCAATGTGTAAACCATCATACCTTATGATAGGTTCCTGTAACAGACATAAGAAAGTGTGCTCCAGAAACTTCAAAATGTAATTTCTCATTGTACGTTGTATAGCATCAAGTTCAAGTTCAAGTGACTGTGAATTTAATTTTTTGATGCAGTAGACCATGGGTTAGCCTGGGCTATATTATATTTAGACAACTGTGCATCAGCAGTCATTAATAAGCAGGGTTAATTTTCTTTTGATGATAACTTCGAATAAATTGTATCTGACTATCTGTATTAATACACTGTAGCTAATTAGCAAGCTGGTTAACTTGATTAGCAGTTAGCCTATGTCACGCAATTGGTGGTGAACTGAGGCCAAATAGGAAACGTCAAATAACTAATGATGATTTTGGTAGCAAGCTAACGTTAACAAGCTACAAATGCGGTGCATTTCCCCAAGAGCAAAGTTGCCAACTGGATTTGCATTAAAAAATCCCTTGTCAACACAAGATATAGCTAGCTAGAGCTAACAACGTAAGTAGAGGAACAGCTGGATGTGATGACAACAAGATGGCCCAAATGACGGCCCAAATGACATGCGTAAAAACCGCAACCAATCACATGACATTGTTGACCAATTGCAGGCGACGGTGTATTGGGTGGCGGTGAATGAGGCTGTGCGAAATGTTCGACAAGTTCGCCTAGTCAGCCTGCACACACTGCGGCAATTGACCCTTCACTAAACCACGCCCCGAAACACAGACTGGCCAATCACAGCGCAGTATTTGACAGACTCCAACATCGGTCCGACAGTTTTTTGCTGCACTCCATTGACTTTGACGGAAAAATGTTAGATTTTCTTCATTTTCGAGCTGGTTTTGTGGATTTTTAGCTAATTATGGTTAAACGTTGTGCCTGGGGCACTTGTAACAGTGACACTCGTTACCCAGAGAGGTTGGAAGGAGATATACAGTTTTTTTCCCTTTACAAAACCAAAATCAAATCCTGAAAAGTGTTAGCCAGCTAGGCTAACGTGGCTACGGTCTGGATATACAGCTCCGGGTTGCAACGTTGGTAAAGTTAGACTAAATGTTAGCTTTGTTATTCGTGATCCAGCCAGCTTGCTAACGTTAAGATGTTACAGTCAAGCTCTAAAAAACCTGTGGGTAACGTTACCTTGATGTCAAAATGTAATACCATTTTTTCATTACTATTTCAACACTTTGTCAATGGGAAGCCCAGTCCCGAGTACCCAAATCTTGTGGAGGACTGGGCTGACACACTGCTGATATTTTTGCTTTACAGAGGTCCAGGGTATGGAGCTACCTGTGGAGCTAACCAGAGTAATGTCGTTACAGCACACTATAGGCTACTAATGTTTAGTTAGCTAATGCTAGCTAACTTACTACTGAATGTAACGTTATATAGGCCTACTGCTTTTGCTTTTTAATGATTGTAATAGTGAATAGAGACCTACCCAGCTTTACAGGAACAGTGTTGCTCCTTAATGTCGTTGTCCTCTGTCTCAATCGCCAGGTGATGCGGTGGTTCACTTTTACTCTGATCTGTAGGCTTTCGCTTCTATCTTAATTTTTTTTTTAACGTCATTTTGTTGCTGAGTCAGTGTGATATCTTGAATATAACCTTCAAATGCATATTGTAGACCCTTCTGTCTGCTTCTATCTGAAATCGCTTTTTCTATTTTCCAAAAATTGGACAATATTTCTCCAGGGAGTGCAGTTAGCGACAGTGCGAGTGCCATGCTGGCTCCGAAAGCTTAGCAACAATAACTAAGGGGGGCGTGGTTTAGCGAAGGGTCAATTGAAGCCAAATGTGGCGCTTTGTTTTGGTCGCGAACCCACCATCTTGCCTGTGCGAACACGTCAAATTTGATTTCATTTGAAATATACTGAGGCCTTAAGAGAGTGAAGAGGGAGCACAACACAGCTCTTTAAATGACAGAGATAGCAGTATCAATAAAGCACATTTAAAATACAGGGAAAATGAAAGAAACGGACTTAAAGTGTCTTAATAGGGCGTTTGGGCCACCACGTGCCACCAGAACAGCTTCAGTGCACCGTGGCATAGATTTTATACGTGCAATACCCTTCTTCCATGAGAAATTCCATAATTTGGTGTTTTTTTGGTGGAAAGCAGTCTCAGACGCCGCTCCAGAATCCCCTATAAGAGTTCAATTGGGTTAAGATCTGGTAAGTGAGATGGCCACGGCATATGCTTTACATCGTTTTCATGCTCATCAAACCATTCAGTGATCATTCATACCCTGTGGATGGGGGCATTGTCATCCTGGAAGAGACCGCTCCCATCACGATAGAAATGCTTCACCATAGGATGTAGATGATCACTCAGAATGCCTTTGTATTTATTGCCATTAACCTTGCCCTCTAGGGGTTTGAGTGGATCTACGCCATGCCTGGAAAATGCACCCCACACAATAACAGCCACCAGAACCCTACATTTACTCAAGTGTTTCCTTTATTTTGGCAGTAACCTGTGTATAGATAGAGAGAGAGAGGACAACAACGATAGCAGTATCAATAAAGCACATTGAAAATAACTATTTAACAATGAATCTGTGACGCAGAGTGTAGGTGTCAACATAGAAAATATCTTGATCACACAATTATCTCTAAATGTAAATGTGAAATAAGCTTACTGTATGTCAGTATATATTAGAGTGAATAAACAAGTTTGTGCCACTCTAATTTTTATTTAAGGCAATTTATTCATTGCAACTCATAGGCAGCTTCACATTAGAAATGATATTTTCTTCGAAGGAAAAATGCTGTGTTACAAAAGATTGTTCCTCACAAAAAAGTAAGTTACAAAAATTTTTGTATGGTAATAAGAAAATACTTATAGCATTAATTATATATATAGAATGAATACTATGCATCATTATTTTGAAATGCACAGAAGTATAACGAGACCATTTTTATGTGGCAAATGTGAGAGTATAGAGACAGGTCTCCCTGCAGACGTCTGACTGGGGAGTTGTGTCTTCAGCTGGAGCCTGCCTGCCTGTGACAGGAGACTGTGTATCACTGGCGACTCGTTAGCAGTCTGTTAATTAACCCAACCGGGGATTTCAGGGGAGGAGCTAGGGTAATTAGGGATTAAACAGAGGTTGATATGTTGTTCCCCTTTGATGGGATTATTTACACCACACTGCTTTAATGACTTCAGCCCAGATGTCATTGAAAGCATAACCTCTAACTACATCTGAGTGCCTGAGGACTGCTGTATGCTGTATCAGTCCAAGCCCCTGTTAAATACCCACCATTGCCCTTTTAATTTGGTGGGATTCATAGTTTCAAAGTTGTTGTTTTTTTGTTGTTGTTTTTTTCTTCTTCCAAAGGGGACTCATTTGCATGTGAATTTGCTTATCCTTGGTAGTATTTAGACTGCTGTTCAATGGGATAGGTTGCATTTTTTTTCCACATTTACCAAATGAAGACCTGAGTCTTTTTTTTAATGAGTTCCTTTATTTAGACTGTTGCTCAAAAAAACAAAAAAATGAAATGCCTGACGACAATCCCTTCTAAAGAAGCCACAGATGGGCCAGGAGGATTGGAGTGGCTTCTCCAAGGAGAAGCGAAAGCACTGCGGGGTACATGGGGCAGATCCTCTGAATCTGGGGCAGATCGTATCTATATGAGGCAGGGGCCGGCTCTATAAGTCTGATCCCAGGCTCTTCTCTCAGCGGCTGTGACCACAGGCGCTGTCTCATCGTGCCCCCCTCTCCCTTGCCCCCCGCATCCTCCTCACCTCTCCCCGCTTTATCTACTCTCAGTCTACGCTTACCCAAGGTGCACTTCACCTGCCACACACCCGGGGTTCCGGACGCCTCTGTTTGTCAATATTTGTATTTCCGATGTTGCTGGGGGGTTTTTTCTTCCTCCACGCCCCATGCGCCAGTGAAAAGCTAATCCTGCCAGTCATTTTGCCCCTTGTTTTGTTTGGGTTCTAATTTCGCTGCTGTTGGAAAATTACACATAATTACAGCCTGCAAATGCTAATGCTTCTTTCTCCTTCCCAGCTTCTCTCTTCCCCTCCCCATTCCCTCCCCTCTCCCCTTCACTCGGCTGTTTTGTAATCTGCTGTTTAGAAGGCTTGTATGGGAGAGAACACACAGCCACACACCACATCCATACAAACACTCATGTGCACAAACACAAACATGCATGCACACACACACACACACACACACACATACGCGTACACACGTGTACAGGCATGCACACCCCACATAATATATAACCCAGCCTAGGAGGAAGGCTTGGTAAATCTTAAATTGACACATCGTCGATTGATGCGTTTTCTGTTTCTTTTTTGCAGAAGACCTGTGTTAATGAACTTTTTGGTCTGTACTTCTATCTGCCGTTCATCTTTCTGATTCATATTTCAAAATATCTTTCATTGATTTAGAGGTCTGCTCCAGATACTTGAATGTTATGGGGGCGTAATAAAATGCATCATAATTACACCTGTAAATAGTTGAGAGGTGATGCTATAGCTGTGCTGTATATACAGTACATTTGGAAAGGGGAGGGCCGGGCCTATCCACCAGCACTGGCCCTGGCACTGGACGGACACTCGCGGTACTGCATCCATTTAATTGTTCCTTCATTTACTCAAGTGTTTAGTGTATATATATATATGTGTATAAAAATACAAGATTCACCGCGACACAAGGCTGAAAAATTACTTATACTTTATTAAGCTAAGTATAAGTAATTTTTCAGCCTTGTGTCGCGGTGAATCTTGTATTTTTATCTACGTTTTTCCTGCCATCACCTGCACCAAGGACTGACAGAGCTGTGCACAGGGCATCCACTTGCTTTTGAGTTTATATATATATGTGTGTGTGTGGAAACAACCTGTAGAGTGTAAAGCAGTGCACTGTTTAAAGGTTCTGTGCAGGTTGTGACTGAAGAGTGTTCTGCTCTGGGGTTCAATTTTCTGGTACAAACCCTATTGAAATTGTGTGGTTCCAGTGTGGCAGGGTGAAGCTGTTTTCATGTCTTATAGTGCAGCTCAGGGCTAGATCAGGTTCCTCTGGGTCAGAGCAGACTGCAGTAGCTGCAACAACTCTGTGCATCAAAATTGGGACTGCAATTTTCCTGCAACCGCTCTGTGACACCATGCTTATAATCTGCAATGGGACCCCCGCCTCCCACGGAGAGAGAGAATGAGGAGGCATGGGAGAAACAAGAAAGAAAGAAAGAAAGAGAGACAGAAGAGAAAGGGAGCATGGGGGGGGGCATTGAGGGCAAAAATATTGAGGGATGCTATGTAAAGGGTGAAAAGGGTAGAGAGAGGAGAAAGAGGGAGAGAAAGAGAGAGAGTAAAGAGGCCATGCAGTGGTTATGAAACTAACGTTGACCTAATCTAGCCTTGTTATGACTCTGCAGCCTGCTTCTTTTTTTTTTTTTTAAGCACAGAAACAAAACAAAAAAAGCAGGCGCACAAATTAGACTGAGTGACAGCTTGGGAACAGAGCAGGGAGAAAGCTGCCAGTGAGTCCACCCTAAGAAATGCATTGAAAGTCATTTTCAAATGGTGGTTAGACTGTCATGCAGAATGACTCAAATAAATTAAGATGGAATATGTGTTCTCATTTTCTTTTTTATTTATTTATTTTTTCTTTTTGTTTCAGATTTTTCCTAGTTTTTCTCCCAATTTGGTAGCCAATTATACCTTCTATTTCTTTTCGATTTACCCTCCCCCACAAACTCGCCGCCTAATACCTCGAGGCAATGTTCATCTCCTCCCCTCCGAGACGGAACTCGCCCAACCCTGTTTTACGAGGTCACCCTACCGCTTCTCGGTGAGCCCGTACCAGCTCTTCCTCCCCCCTTCCCCTGGGGCTGACAGTCAAACACTGCCCCCGATCGCGGCTCCCCACCAGGTCTGGTCTGGTACAGTCGGGTTTCGTTCTGCGACCGTGATAGGCAGCTCGCACTCGTAAAGGACCAGCCAGCAGGTTGCGTTAGACCACTATGCTATCAGGTCCCTGTGTTCTAATTTTCTAACCATGATGAAAAAGGCCTTCTAATTTGTCCTTGATTACAAGATTCATGACAGCATCACTATTGCTTGAAAACGTGTAAATTTAACACTTTCCTTATGCATTTTGGGTTGGAAAAAAACATGTGATTTACATTGGTTGACCAATAAGACCCAGGGTATATTAAGAGCATGCAACACAGATTATTTTGACCCCGGATTCCTTTTAAATGTTGATGTTGTTCTCTGATGTGCATGGCTCCAACATGCATATAAACACATACAGTACTGCAGCTAGAAAGTTAGACCAGTCATTTCCCCATCTATTTCCGTCACCACTGTGATGGTGAATAAGAGTGAGGCGGTGACTCAAACCACTGGCTTGCTCCCTCTTTGAGAGTGAGCACTTTATGTGAAATTTACCTGATTATGATGATGGCAATTACTTGGCTGGTGCACGTGTAAGGGTTGACAGAGGCATTCTGGGAAAAAGGACTCTGGGACACAATATTTCTTCAACAATGACAGCATCACTGCCTTTCACGGCGGCAACCAAAACCACTGGTCTAGACATCGTAAAGATCAGTGCACAAATGAGCATACACTGCTGTCAGTACTACAGCTAGCTTGACAGGAAAATTGAATAACTATGGAATATAGGCTACAGCAGTTCTCACCAAGCTATTTATCGCAAGAGCAGCAAACCCAAACAAAACACAACGTGTTTAGCTATGTTTGTTCCTCTATACAATGATTGGCAAGCCAACTAACAAGCTAATATGATATAATTTAGCTATCTAACGTTAAATGCTTGGTTGAGATCTTTAGTGCAGAAAACGTTTGTTCACTTGTTCAATCATTTTGAGAGTTGGAAGAGTCGCTTCTTTGTATCAAGCAAATTTGAGCAAGGGGAGGCTCAAAGAAGGCTTATTATGTCCCCCACTGCCCCCTTCAAATAAGTTTGCAAAAGTGTTAGCTTTGAGTTAGGGGTCGAGCTCTTTACTTTACAGGCCGACAGGCCAGGTTGGAAATAGTGAAACAGTGGTCAATGCAGTAGCCCACCATAATGCGATAAATTGTTTACAGAATCAGTTGTGAAACCTATTATGTAATTAATTGCTTGTTAAAGTTAATTTATGGTTATAAAGTGAATGGATAGCGAGCTAGGGAGAAAACCTATTTCCACTATCATCAGATAATCTAGCTTTCCATGCATACATCTGCTTATGGATGCTCATTGTCAGTCAAGTTCATGCTTACCAAGTCTAAACAAATTTAAAATCTGCAATATAATAAATACTAATGGGACTGATGAGGACACCCTCCTGGTGATCCAACTATGTGCAGACAATGGGGGGCGGGGGATTGGGGGGGAGAGCAGGGCTCCATATGGTTTACATAGTTTTCATGCTCATCAAACCATTTAGTGACCACTCGTGCTCTGTGGATGGGGGCATTGTCATCCTGGAAGATTAATGAAGATTTCTATCCCCATCAGGATATAAATGCTTCCCTATAGGATGAAGGTGATCACTCTGACTGGGGAATGACTTTGTTATTTACAAGAGCTTACCTTGCTCTCTAAAGGGTTGAGTGGACCTAAACCATGCCTACACCACAACAGAGCCACCAGAACCCTTCATTTACTCAAGTGCTTCCTTTATTTGGGCAGTTACCTGTATGCCCCGCGGTGTATGTATGTAAACAGGAGATGTGTTGTGTTAGTCCTAGCATTTTTAGATGAGCGTTCATACTGCAGAGCTCAGTCCGTGAGTGGAATGTGATTGTTTGGGATCTGGGCTCCTCAGTGAGTTCAGATGTGCATGGTATCTATTATTTAAGTTTTTCTGGCTTGATTTGTATTTGCAGTGGAGGGCTTTGTACCTATACAGCACCTTTTTTCCACTGTGTAACCAGGGGCCTGTCTCACGAAGCAGGATTAGTGGGTTAGCAAGTTAACTTTGGGTTTAACCCAGGTTTTCGGTCTCACGACTGTGGCTCACTTTTAACTGGGTTACATCACCATGGTAATTTATGACGCGAACCAAACCTGCTCAGTAGGTTAAGTTCAGGCTAACGGATCCAATCCTATAAAAAGGCCACCCCCTCACCAATCAGCTCTCTGGAAAATGGCCTCACCATTCCTAGAGAATTGTGTAATCTTATTATTTTTATATCAGAGATAGAGATTCTCCGCAGAGGGAATATTGTATCTTTGTAAGTAAATGCCACTCGTCAAAGCCATGATGCGGAGAACCTGAGCAAACATCTTCTATGAAATAGCAGGTAGCCTAAATTAGTTGACTATAGTTATCAATAATGAATAAAATTTTCTCATAGGATTCCCGACAGTGATTGGTGCAATAGATTGCACTCACATTCCCATCATCGCAGCCCTGGGTGAGCCACAGACGTGAGACCAAAAACTCAGGGTTAACCCCAAAGTTTGCTCGCTAACCCATCAATCCTGCTTCGTAAAACAGTGCTGTGGATCAGTCCATGTTGCATGCGATTGGCTATGTGTTACAAACGCCGCCCCTTTTGTGTGCATGAGCTCATAGCTCGATCTGAAAAAACAGGGTTGACAGAGTGAGCTGATAACCACCGTTGTGAGACAGGTTAGCTGTAATTGCCTTTGTTAGGCTTTGTGTAGCCAGCTAACACAAAGATGTATTCCTGCACTGATCTCATGCGCTAACTATGATTGTTCCTACCATGTATTAATGCACATCTTGTAAGTCGCTCTGGATAAGAGCGTCTGCTAAATGCTTAAAATGTAAAATTTAAAAATGTAAGATACCCTGACTATGTTGAACTTCCATCATGAGACAGGCCCCAGGCTCACTGGCACAGATAGTGTTTTATTTTTTCATTCAAGCCAAGTGAAAACCAACCATAACACCACTCATAACGCAGGTGGGCCACATAGCTTGTGCTGGTTTGTTTACAAGCAGGCCAGCTAGAGTTCTCAGTCTGCATAATAACGTTTTGGCAACAAAGGTGGGGGCTACACATTGGTGGTGGTTGAAGTGAGTTTCCCTTCTTCAATGTAAAGCACTCTGGGTTCCTTAAAGGTGCTATATAGATGCAATCCATCAGCATAATCAAAGCTGCTAGGAATTGAATACATTTTATTGGGGATTCTGTGCAGGTATCCACTGGGGTTATCTGGATAGCCTCTCCAGGCAAGAGAAGACTAAAAACATTGGATAAAATGGTCACTGTCCACTAACTGGGGTCTGTGTAGTTTATGGACATGAAGATTGGAATGATGGCGACAGAGTCGAGCCTTATCATAGGAGGAAGTCAGAATTCAGTAGAAGTCAGTACAGTCAGATACTGTACAACATTCCCAAGCCGAATATTACAACCAAAAAAATGGAATGCTGTGAAACAATGTAAACATTGCGTCGAATAAGAAACAAAATGAGTAGTATTTCCATTTAAGTACAGTGTACGTCCAAAATACAGCGTACCATTTCAATAAAGACTGGCACCTTTTCTTTTTAGCCCAAAACCGAAACCAGACAATGTCCAGCAATAAACGAATACACATGAGAAAGTGTTACCTGGCAATACAACTGATGGGTTGAGGCTTTTATGGAATCAACTCAAACATCTAGACATGTACAGGTAACTGCCAAAATAAAGACATCACTTTGTGTAACCCGGGAGGGACACTCAAACGGTCCTGGCCCAGGCTAGGATAATTGGGCTAGCAGGGTCGTTGGAAAGGAGAAAGCAGGCCTATCCACTAGTACAGGCCGTGGCACCCCCGATGGATACTTACAGTACTGCTCCCATTTAAAAGATTCCTCATTTACTCAAGTGTTCCCTTTATTTTGGCAGTTACCTCTATATCAGCAGTGTTTAATTTGATGCATTGTGACGTCTCACCTGGAGTGTAACACAACCTCCCCTTAAATGTTTAAAATCCAAAAACCACTCTTCATCCTAGTCTGTCCAAGACAGACTAGACTCCCACTGTTCTCCGTGTCTGACTTGGCAGCGTTGCATTTCGTGCCCACAGAGTCTGTGCTCTGAGAAGGTTATGGATTATTGTGTTTGAAGGAGATCCAGCCAGACCTCTGATACAACACCTGAATGTTGTGTCTTGTTACATGGGAATAGCAGTTTATTAGCGTGCTAAGATTAGGGGGTGTGGAGTGGGGGTGGGGTGCATAGAGGCTGCACGGTGGTAATTATAAACCCATTCTGCCATCCAAGTCGCCTGAGCAGGCCCTGGGGACACAGAGAGGAGCCTCGAAATACTCTTCTGCTGCTCCGCGACCACTCCCTCACTCTCTCACTCTCTCCCTCTTTCTATTTCTATTTCATTGCAATCTCTCTCTCTCACTCACTCACTCTGACTATATTTCTCCCTCTCTTTTTCCTTCTCTCTCTCCCTCCCTCTCTCTATCAGTCTCTCTCTCCCTCCATTTCTCCTTTTCATTCATTCTCTCTCTCACCCTCTCTCTCTCTTCTCCTTTGCTTGCAGCTTGCTTTCTTTGTGCCAGTCTCTGTCCATCGCTCCCCATCTCTGTTCGTCTTGATCTTTTCTCCCTCAGTTTCTTTCCAGGTCATGTGATCATGTTTTTCTTCCCATCTTTATTCATCTTTCCTTTGTGTTAATCGATTGTTTTCAACAACTTATTAAAAACAGAATGTTACATTATATTTCATATTCAATATAATGTATCATTCTCTTTCCTTTGTCTTAATCACATATTGTTTTCAACAACTATTAAAAACAGACAGAATATATTTCATATTCAATGTAATACCCTTGATATATGTATTCATAATGAAGTATTGTGTCCTGAAAATATTTGATTTGATTTTGCACCATCAGTTCCATCTGAATAAAATTCCTTACACATTTTTCTTTAAAATCGTTGCTGTTTTACTGATGCTCACTGGGTGGGCTCAGATAGTTTTCTTTTTGAGTCACGGGTAAAAGGCAAAGACGCTGTGCACTGTAACAAAACCACCTTCAGATTAGCGACTGTTTTCTGCTATCTCCAAACTACAGCCAGTGGATTTCAGTTCCCCCGTGAACAGCTGTCTTTTGTTATTCTCGGAAAACTGGGACTCAGATTTAATACTGGAGTAAGGCGGCTGTAGAATGTTGCAGAGAGGAGTGTGTTTCAGAGTAGGTGAGTCTAGCCTAGGAAGAACAATTGTAAACACCACGGCGACCACAGAGAGAGAGAGACCTTTAATTATGACCTTTCCTTGTCGATGTTGCTCCGTCACATTTGCATCGAGGTGGCAACTTTTCTGTGTGCATTTTTAGCAAAGTGTGACGTTTATTGGTATTTTTTTAATGTCTTGTACTGTTGACAGCCCTGCCCAAAGCAGGCTAACTACAGGGTCCCCTGCTCCCTTTCGGGGCCTCAACACCCCCCCCTTCACACACAGACACACACACACACACACATATCCCTCCCCCCTCAGCAGGAGAAGCATGTGGACTAACCACAGACAGGGAGAGGTGGAGAGGGCTAGGCCTCTCTCTGCCTGATTACTGCAGGATAAACTCACTGCCAGCTCTGCACAGTGCTTCAACATTTCACTCCTGTACTACTGTCGGCCCACAGCTTACTCCTTTTCACACTCACACACGTGCTCTAAAACCCCCCCACACAGACACGCTCTCATACACTCACACACGTACTCAAAGACACACACAGATACACTCACACATGTACTCTAAAACTCCCCCGTCCGGACACACTCTCACACACTGACACACGTACTCTCAAACACACACACAGATACACTCACAGATGTGCTGTAAAATGCCCTTGCACAGATACACTCACACACACACACACACACACATACTCTCTAACATACACAGATACACTCACACATGTACTGTAAAACTCCCTTGCACAGATACACTCACATACACACAGACACACACTCAAACACACACACTCTCACACATGTACACTCAAACAGTCATAGACTCAGACACATCACAATCTGTCACAATCTACACTCACACATTTTCACGCAGGACACGCACTCTCACACATGAACACTCTCACAAACATTCACACACCTACAATCTAACACAAATAGATTCACTTTCCCCACTCTCGTGCATATACTTTCACATTCACAGAGACCTATACTCTCATATAATGCAGCAAACGCATTCATTTGTTCATTCTTAGGTGTTCTTTCAGACGCACTCACTCGCCATAAATGTTGCACAAATGAATTCATGCATGCAGCCACTCACTCCAACACAATGACAGACCAACTCTCTCACTCATACACACTCCCCCACAGGCACGAATATACACAGAGACATCACTTTTATATTTATTTACACTGACACACAAACAGTTACAGAGACACACGTACACATATTTCCTGTTAATATGTGGGCATCTGCCAAAAAACTGACTGTAAGAAACCTGTATGAAAGCAGTGGTTGGTGCAGTGTTCCCTATTGGCTGACGATCTGGTGCCAGTGGAGGGAAGCAGCTCTGGAAAGGCGCTTTTCAGAGGTAAAAAATGAACAGTAAAATGTCTTTCCAAGCATTTGTGTCTCCCCAATAAATGCCTCTCTCTGGAATCACAGTCCATGTGTTTCCCAGAGCCACGTCTGGGTTTGAAAATGTACCGCAAGGAAGGCCAGATTTCTCCCTCCAGCCGATGTTGCTGGAACTGGACACCCCACTCCCCCGAGGAAAACCACAACCAGCCCCATCTTCCGCTTGGCAGCGTCGCACACACATGCCCCCCACTCTATATATTTTGTCTCTCTGCATTACATTTGGTAATGGTGCCATTGTGCAGACTGTGTCCCTGGGCCTGATCCAGTGAACGTGTGTGCCAGGACTCTGGGCTCCTCCATGCTGCAGAGCTTGTATAAGTAAAAAATAAAAAAATAAAAAACATTTATCCCTAAAACACACAGAGTCACAGGCACGCGTTCACACACACATCCATACACACAAGGGCATGGCATTACCACACACATACACACAAGGGCATGGCATTACCACACACATACACACAAGAGCATGGCATTACCACACACATACACACAAGGGCATGGCATTACCACACACATACACACAAGAGCATGGCATGGGCACACACATACACACAAGAGTATTATGGGCACACACATGTACACAATATCATCACAGGCACACAGACCCCTTTTCTCAGTGACAAACAACCTCCAAACGCCTGGACAAGTTTCATTACTCTCTCTTTACAAGTCTATATTCTTTCAGACGTTTTCTTTTCTCTTTTCGTTCCTCGTCTTTTCTTCAATGCAAGTATCTTTTATAGAATTTCTGCGGTCCGCTTTTGAAGTGTGAGATTGCGATGCTGATGGGGACTGCTTTTTAAGTTTTAATAACCCATTTACCGTTAATGAAAGCTGCCTGTCCCTGCTACCAGGTTCCCAAAAGGGTCATTCCACACTTTTTATGGCCATTCATAATTTTCATAACTTAATATCTAGTTATGATCTTGGTTGTGTAAAAATCAAGAGAGGAGAGAGGAAGATAAACTCCAGCACCAATATAGAACGACTTGTGTTTTTTATCACCGTTTCAATTTATTTCCTCAAAAGAGAGGCAAAAAAGAATTTATGGGGAGAAGTAAAATCCAAGCACTTGAAGGTTATTCTGCTACATTTATTTGACTTTCATAATGTACAAACTAGTGCAGGTAAACACACACACACACACACACACACACACACACACACACACACACACACACACACACACACCACACACCAACCTATCCACACACAAACACACACACATACACACACACACACTCACACACACACACACACACACACAAACACTCACATACACACCCAATTTTGTAATATTTTTCATTTAAAAAAGAAACCTATGGCAGGTGCAACTGCCATTCAGAGTAAAGTGAATCTTCTCAATGACCGAAGAGAGATTTACCCTCTTAATCCCCTTTTTGTTTCATTAGAGAACCTGTGTGTTCTAGGCAGCAGGTCCGGGAGATCTCTTTAAAGACACATGGGCAGTACTGATTGCCAGCTCTATATCTAGGTATAAATAATGAGCTTTAGTTCAATTAGAATCATCTTGAGGTGTAAAAACAAGTGGAGAGGTGAGAGCAGGCGGCAGTAATCCACACACCTCCTGCTCTCCAGATAGTGGATTACACCCCAGGACACTGTTTATCCCTTACGTAAACCGACTGCCTCTGCACAGACACCTCCTCACTAGATAACATCGGATTGGAGGGGGCTTGACGAACCACAGGCCTTGGTCACCTTTCCGGAGCAGCGACTCCACTGCCACAGGGGCCTGCAGCCGCCTCCACCCATCAAGGAACCTCAGCACCCAACATGGGTGGTAGTGTAATATACTGGTTAGGGAGCAGGACTTGTAAGGCTAAGGTTGCACGTTCGAATCCCAGGTAAGGCACTGCCGTTGTACCCTTGAGCAAGGTACGTAACCTGAATTGCTTCAGTAAATATCCAGCTCTATAAATGGATTGTATGTAAAAAAAAAAAAAACCTGTAAGTCCCTCTGGATACAAGCGTCTTCTAAAATGCCTGTAATGTAATGGCTGCACCCAATGAGGACGCTCGAGGCAAAGTTGCACCCTAAGCACTGATACAGGACCAGCTAACTCCACCAAAAATCCTAACTTTAACCATTGTGAAGGAAAGCGCAAAACTGACTTCAGACCAGTGCTTGTGGGCAGCATCGAACAGTGCATGTGGGCAACTTCCATGTACACCTAAAATACCTGTGATCAGTGATTTTACCCAGAAGGCTGTGGCTTCCAACCCACAGAGATATACAATGCAGATGTACCCTTGAGCCCCTTCCAGAAAAATACTGCAGTGTAAGCGGGTGCTAAAAACATGAGACACAAACCCCCCTAGGTAAGGACAACATAATTCAATAAACAACATTGAAAGCCATGATAATAGCATCCGTAGCAATAGTATTGGTAATGTTGTTAGCTTAAACAAGACTGCATTAGCACAGGCTCTCTGGGTAGTTATAGGTGCAGTGGTTATCAAGCAGGCTCAGTCATCCATCTGATCATCTGGGGATGGGTGGGTTTTGACAGAGACCTCAGCTCCACTCCTCAAGGGGATCCAAAGTTACTGTAGTCTGCAATGACTTAGCTTAGAAGACTTTGTCTAACTGTTTTCTCCACGTCAATGAAGCCCAGCTAGCTCACCAAGCATTCAGGAAGCAGCATGTTACTGTACGTGTCACAAGTGTACTGGGCGGCCCTGAACAACAACATCAAAACGCTATTTGCCTG
The DNA here is from genome assembly GCA_029706075.1 of Aldrovandia affinis. NCBI lineage: Eukaryota > Metazoa > Chordata > Actinopteri > Notacanthiformes > Halosauridae > Aldrovandia > Aldrovandia affinis. The sequence goes on along the minus strand of JAINUG010000001.1, from coordinate 19,910,545 downwards.
ACTTACGATTGAGAACTGACCATTTATACCTCTAGAGAAGATCCTCTGGGTGTGATGGGGAAGGACAGAGCAAAAACACAGCAAAGAAATCCACTATCTTTCTTTTGTTTAGGGGGTCCATCGTGTCCAGGTCTACACATAACACAGAGCTCCACAGTGACTGGCCTGGTGATCTGTGTTCCTCCAACAACTGCAACAGCAAGAGTTGGGAAAAGCTAAAGAGTGGGCTCAAATGTGACTGCCGCCGCCACAGGTATGACAAAACAGGAAGTGAAAAACCCCCGACCCAAGGAGAGGGCTGCGATGGTGGACAATGAAATGAGACTTGGAATTGCATTTTATGGACTGTTCCTTGGCCCAGAAAAAGATATGGTTTCATTCCCCTTGAGCAGCCAGGCCCCGTTGCTGACAGCAGATTTTATTTGATGTGGAGGCCTTGTATTCAGTTTCAGTGCTGGCTGAACATATGATCCCCATTAAGGCCTAGCAGGAACCCATGCTGGTTGCCGAATTGTGGCGCTTGGCGGCTGGACGAGGAGGGTGATGTAAGTGTTAATAAAGACCATTCGAGAGGCTCTAGGCCCAAGCTCCCTCTGTCAGATTAGTAACTACAGTAAGAAAGAATGCTCAAGCCCTTAAAGGGGCAAACAGCCCTGACTCGTCTTAGTGCCTGAAACAGACGGAGAAAAGCGGTTCTCAGCTGAGGCACCTTTGGTATCACTCATCTTGTATGGCCAGCTGATCCAGGAACCTAATGGATGCTTTGTAGGGTGACCAGATTCAAACAGTAGTCCAAATGCAGGACACAATTTGTGGGACATTGTGGGATGGGAAAAGAATAATCGGAGGGACGGGTTACAGGGAGCGCTGGGGGGGTCAATGGCAGTTATGTTATTATTTTACAAAAATGCATGCATGCAGGACAACGTCCATCGTTGCCGGAGGGACATGTGGGACATCTGGCCTTGTGGACTAGTGCCCTTCCTGAAAGGCTCAGCTTGCACAATGTAACAGAGTGATACACCATGACCACCACCATTGTCTCAGTGCTGTACCAGAACCACATCTAGCTGGTGCGGGTATGGTTGAACCCAATTACTTTTCCATTGTGTTGTTGAGCTGAGTATAGCCTCGTAAGCCAGGCTTTAAAAAAATATCCTTGCGGATGTAGCACCTGGCCATAAAATCAATGCGTTCGGTGATAAGCCCCACCCATATTGCATGGAGAAGCCCTATTGATTCCCCCTTCTGGCACTGATTTAATATGACAAATCACAATCTCTTAGAGGTGAGAGCTCCAATGGCCAACTAATGAAAAGTACTTCAGGAATCCTGAAGCGGAGTTTGCAAGCTATCACCCTTTTCTCAACTAATTTAATGCTAGGGCTTGCTGTCTGGGAATGAGACTAAGCTGAGTGTGAACTAACCATCAAACTCACAATAACAGCGTGAGAGTGTGAGGTTGATAGCTTCAGTAACTCAATAACTGCATAGTGATATTTAGAGGAAGGTTTTGGCCCATATCCCATGAAGTGTGGATAACCATTTATCCATTTAAATATAGCATATTCAAATAGCTCTGTAACATTTGTTTGAATCAAAAGTTAATTCTAGATCATTCTTAGCAATATAAGGATCACAGTTAGTGAGGAGAATGAGGTTTCATGAACCCCATAATGGGTGGGGCTACAACAAGCTGTCAATCATGTACTTATTTGAACCAATCGAAAGGTTTTGCTCTCAAAACACTATGATTGGTTCAAATGAGTGAGTTCCTGATAGCATATGGTAGTTCCACACATTGTTGTTGCCGTGAAGCCTCATTCACTCATCACTAATCACAGCTATAGCTATCAATCATTTAACACAAAAACATGGGTATCTGTGTAAATTACATCTCTCTGAGCAAGGATTAAGACAAACTACACTGATATAATGGTAGACATTTGTATCATTTTAGCTAGCTGACACACACAGCTGTTGGCAAAACAAAAGCTTGAGAACTATATAAACATTTACAAACCTACATCCCCCCCCTGCTTTCTGTGACAGTGTGTATCTCTTTTCAAAATAGATCTATTCTAAATCATGTGAGGTTATGTGTGAGAGCTTGAGGTACTGAGATGTGAAAGCAAGTGGCCCTTGCCAGCCAAACCCAATGTGGTTCCAGCATGGCTTGATTAGGCCTGGTTATTAGTTGGTATAATAAAAAAAATCAGCATTTAAGGCCTTGATGTACCTGATTCTTATTTCAGAACTCTTGTTTCACTGTTGGCGAATAGCCCCTCTGATAGAGCCTTGGTTGTTTATTCAACAGCCTTATAAAGAAACACTTGACTCTTGTCCTTCTCAAATACAGTGTGTCTGAAGACGAGATACAACAACCACAAGAATGGTTTCAGGTTTAAAACATGGAGTCATGGAAACATTTAATGTTCAATATGACGTGTATTTTCCAACACAGCAGCGATGAGCCGAAGACACGTTGCACACAAGACTTTTTATACTATTATAATACATTATAATATAACATAATATAATATATTATTACAATAGATTTCATCCAGCTACAAGTAATGATGGTCTCCAAAGCTCTCTACAAGGGGGCAGGGGTAGGGACAGGAGCATTTCTGGGATCCCTCATATTCACCACCAGGAAAGTAGTTTGTCTTGATGGGCAGACAATGCAAAACATTTAACAATGGGACCTTGATCACAAACAATAATTGTATTGATCAAGTTAAGTATTATGTGAAAAGAAAACCTTAAATACTTACACCTCACTTTAAAATGAGGCTTCTTTATTGAAGAACAAATGCAAACATTGGAAAGTGGGGCAACATGATGAAGAAAGTTTGAGATGGCAAATAAAAATTAAACATGTGCAATACAGTATAGAGTACATTAATGACGCACTGCACTGCACCCACATCACATTTCTGCAGCCATAATTACAGTTGACTGAATTGATCATTTACACAGCACTAAACTAGTGAGGAACTACTGATTCCTGGAAAAAAAAAAATTAAAAATCACTATTTATTTTCCAGATTTACTTTGTTAGACAATATTTACCAAGATTTTGAGTTTTCCTCAATAATTTTCAAAACAATTAGGACTGACGCACATTTGTTTACAAACTAACATGTATTATACTTGTTATTTAGAAACTAGTTATTTCATTGTTACCATTGAACATCTTCTTGTAAGCTGATTTACAGTACCCACACATCATATTATCATTACTTATGAATACTGTATGTATTCATACTCTGTATGGTCTATGTGAAAACATCATTGACCAGTACAGTACAGGATAAAATCAGCAGTGTGCATACAGCCATGACATTAAAGACCTGAACAATGAATACAAACCATTTTGCTACTAGCAATATTTTTGAACAACATAACAAAGCCACGATGGCTAAGGTGACTCTGAAAACAGGTAATTGTCCCGTTTTAAATAATTAAGTAGGTAGCTACGTTTGTGAAGAATGAGAATATTAGCTAAGTGATTGTTACAGTGATTTCCCACCATGTATTAATGATACATTCTCGGTTTTCGTCTTTCTCCTGCTTTTCCTCATTGTTACTGAGAACAAAAATATACATAAGATATTTATATGGCATTGTAATACCAAAAAACAAAAATTGTACAATATGTCATAATACAGGGCAAACGCTAAAGAAAGAAAACATATGTTAAGCACTATTTGACCTTTCAATTTAATATTT
>JAINUG010000001.1:19754673-19906710 GCA_029706075.1 Aldrovandia affinis | reverse complement strand
TCATTACTCGTTTACCGTAGGACCAGAGTTTACACCACGTCTAAACCTATTCAAAATTAACATCGAAGTTGCAGCCGAGGCGGCACGGAACACATTCAAAACAACACTGAAGATGGGCTTTGCTTGTCACAGTTTTTGGGATGATTATATGTGTTACTGTCGTCCCTTTGTCAGCATTACAAACAGCTCGTCATTGCTGACAAAACATGGAGCCTTGCACCCCTTATCCTACATGCCATGGGATTTCATTAAATCTGAACGCGAACTAAGATGAACACAGCACTGAATATCTCGCCCACTACTCAGTGACAGTGGGCAGATCATGAAAGCATGGCTAACAAGAAAAAGGCTTCCTGTGCCAGAGTGCGTGTTTCATAATTGAGTGTGACAGTGGCATTGCCCCATATCGTCTATTCATTAGAGGGCAAAAATTCTCAAATAGGACACAAACTGGGATTATCATAACTGAAGTGATATTTAATACTTGAGGTATTTAATTCACAAGGTGTTAACTACAAGCGTCTACAGGCAAGAACTGTTGAGAAACAGGCATAAACTTGCCCCCTGTGCTTGTGTTAGCAACTTCATCAAAGAAAAATCCACGATTGGCTTCTGTGGAATTATAAAAGTCCACTACCAAGTATTATACCTGCTCTGAAAAAGGAGTGTATGTTTCACAATCAGTGTATGTTTGTGCTATGTATGGATATATGTTATTTTGGTATGTTTTATTATATAAAGAGCATCCTAATCTTCACTCGAATGTACAGAGTAACTATCTTAATGGGGTGTTTATATGAGTGGCAATACAATATAATGTATATTTTTGTGTAATTCATTATCTTCACAAAGTAAAGGCATACAATTATATAGAAACTGATATTTTGCCACTGGCTTAAATGCACAACATCTTCAAAATGAACTTTGAACACCTCCTATATTGTTTGGCATTCTAAAAGAGATACTGTTTAAAATAAATATTTTAACAATTCCTTATACTGTATTAAAAATGTGAATGTGTGTTGGTGTCATGCTGAACTGAAATTCGATTTTAAAAACTAAGAAAGTTCTGACCAGTTTATTTATTTTCTTGTTTCCGGTGCAGCCAATTTTCACATTAAAAATATGAACTTGCACTTGGGCCCAGCATACTGCCAGATGTAAAACAGGCTTGAGATGAATGACACCATCAGCACAATGCTTCTCATTAATATTAAATCTGTGGGCCCTAATGGGAGGTGGAGAGTTGTGTGTGACTGATTTGGCTCTTGGCACATTTATTGTAGGTGTGGATGTGTATGCATTTGCTAAACTTAAAGGATGTAAGGATCCTGTGTGAATTACATTACCTTTAATTCTTCTGTTTTAACAGTTCATTCTAATCAGAAGGGAATTTAATTAAAATTTAGTCTTTTTTAGCTATTTTAAAATACTAAACATGGAGAAATTAAATTAAACAAATACATAAATTGTATGATTGTGATCCATTATCTGTGTCACTAATATTCCATTAATATGGCATCCTTTTTAATTGAACAGGGTATTTGAAATGCATTGTGAAATAGTTTTTCCTGTCCTAAAACGCAAAGCTACATATCCAATTGATCAGTTGCTAAAAAGTCGATGATAAGAGTATTGATGAGCATGAAGACACAAAGTACCGAGAAAACATTCCCCACGGCAACATCTTTGGGTAATGTGGTATCCAAGAAAAACATATATATATATTTATATATATATACGCACACAATTATTTTATGCTCTCAGTGCACCACAATCCACTGACTAATCTCTCATCAACATGTGGTAAACCCTCAGTTATCAGGGGTATATCCTCATAAGTATGTAGCCATATGCTAGTAGTCATTGCTGATGTTAATAGTAGGGAAAATCATTAATATTTTATTATTGCTCAGGCAAACAATTATCCATTATTAATGTAGCAAACTTAGAAGTTTAGACGATCGGTCAAGGAGTATACCTTCAGACTGCGTTGCAAAAACAAATGTTTTCAACATATGAATATATGAGTGGCTGATTTATTTTCATGAGCAGAAAATATTCATAGAGAGGTTATATCTTTGGTTTGAAGGTAAGTTTTTTTGTTTGTTTTCATTTTAACATAGATTTGTCCTGCCATTTTAATAGACCAGGTCCTTTATGAATACAGGAATGGGCCCAATAGACAATACTGTATAATGAATAAATTACAGTGCAATCGGCTAGAACCCGTTTTTCTCCTGAACTTCACGTTTCCAGATTGCTCCTCTATTGGACTTGTCTGGTTGTTGCTTTGTCCTGCTCTTTAAGATGCCTTCTTGCATTTTGGCCTTCCAGCAGACTGATGGCCCACCCAGTCAGAAAGTCCATCAACAGCATCCTCTTTCACCTCCTCAACCCATCCACGCCTGGTACAGCCCATATCCTTTTTCTGTCCTGTTGTCTCAGCCTGGGGACAAGGACCATGTGAACGAAGTGGTCTTGGGCTGTGGAACGTTCAGTTTAGGGACTGTGTGTTTATAGAGGTGAGTCTTTGTGGCCCCCTAGTTGTGAATTCATCAGATACTGATACTGAGCCTTTCTCCCATGGAGGCAATGCCACCTCTTATACCACTCATTTGCATCCGAGCAATTCTTTATTTTTTTATATGCATTTTGTTTTAATTATCCGTCCATCCAGACCGTGCAATGAGCTCTGTGATGCTCCGTGTCCAAGCCCAGCCACATATTAAGGGCTTAATGTGAAAAACATGTTTATGTTGTGCTTTAGGAATTGGTCATTTTGCAAGGCACCTTCCTCAGCGTTTAACTGTTTAAATGAAATGTTATTTTATTTTAAAAGGGGCACATGCAGTACGAGGGGCACGGAGAGCTTGGGAAAGAACAACAAAAGCAGGACAATTTTGAAACTGTCACACAAAGCACAGCCACATGGCAAGAGGTTTGCTCTCCTCTATCCCCCCCCCTCTCTCTCTCTTTTTCATTATTCTCTTCATTCGAACGGGAGCAGTAATTTCCAGCCAGCCGTGAGCAGCACTAGGCTCTGGCTGTTTAATACACTGCAGGTTGACTTGAGCAGCAGGTTTGGGCAGATAAGAATGCAGTGCGGCGTTCTGCTGGGGACAGCTAAAGCAGCCCAGGCGCTGTCTGACTCCAACCCCAAGGAGACTTCTCCCGGCAGTAAAGGCAACTGCTCAAACTAGGTTCCCTTGCTCCCCCTGTGGGCTGCCACTGGTATTGCAACGGCTAGTGCCAATCTCCAACTTCTCTCTCTGTCTCTCTCTCTCTCTTTCTCTCTCTGGGCTTTACAATGAGGCTGATCGATCGATGCCTTAAAACCTCTGGACAGTGTCAGGTAAACTTTTAAGGGTGGATGACTGATGCTCTGAAGTGAGCCGGCCAACTTTGCATGAGCTCTACTGAACAAAAAGCGACCAGCACATCTCCTTGGGACTGGACAGAAACCGACTTAAAAAGGACAAAATCTGTCAGACTTTTTTTACCAGAAATTAATTTGGAATCAAGTTGACCTTAAGCGTGCAGAGTGTGAAGGTTGTGGTTACAGGCACAGACCCTGGAAGCACCGCAGACAAAGAGGCGCGTTCCCTCTGTGGCAGTCGACTCGGTGGCATCAACATACCAGAATATCATCGCTTTTTGGAAGGGGGGGTGTCACTCAATGCACAATGCAAGTGCAGCCGGTCCACTTTATTGTGGTTTTTTTCCTGCTGCAATGCGTTTGCAGAGTATGGATATTAATAACCGAATCAGATACCCTATGGCATCAAATGTTGCTGAAGAGCATCTCCTTCCGGTGTGAGGCATGGGAGTGGGGGGGGATCTTTTGGTATGCTGTTGCAGGCACGCACAGCCACTATTGTTATCAATGGAGACTAAGCCGTAGCCACTTCATTCATTCCTGATTCAGCACCGGGTCACATGTTGCTGAGCTGCACAATGGGTGTCGCCCATACCCTCAATATAGGGAAGACAATCAGCACATTGAGAGAACTCTCGCCCCAAGAGCCGTGACTGGGGAGTCGACCGGCTTTGTTTTTTTCGGCGTTTGCGCGTTTCCGTCAGGCATTTGTAAGTCCTCCGTAGAGTTATTTTCAGTCATGAGTAAGAGCAGTCTTCTTCCGTTACCTTTAGCTCGTCGTGAGCTCGGAGTGAAACTCTGCGTCTCCCCGTTTGAGTAGCTGCCACTGTATGAAATGCTGTTCCTTGGCCGTCTGAGTGACCAAATCGACCGCGGAGATGTCTTAAACCGTGGGACTGTGAAGAGACTGCGAATGCATTGCCGAAAGCCACCCTAATAACATAAAGACATTTTCCAAAGCAGGATGATGGGGTGCATTTGATGGGCTCCTCTTAATGCATACTGATATGAAGTGAAAGAAAATAAAAAGCAGTGTGGGGTGAAGGAAGGAGAAATAAAACCTGCACGTTGAATCTGCCAATTGACTCGATCGGGCATCCCTCCATTATGAATGTATTAAGAATTAAGAAACATGAATAAACCTCCGATCCGTTGTCTGCGAATTCACTGTTTCTCTGTGAATGGAATCAGAGAGGGTTCGAGCACATACGTTTGGGACAAACTGAAACCCCTGCATGTGTGTGTGTTTGTGTGTGTGTGTTCACAACAACACAGAGCTCAGGGCTGAGCTGGTCCCAGGGCTCTTTGCTCCAGCGGTTTAGCGGTTGGGGATGAAACTCTGTCCTCTCTGCTCTGCATTCTCTGGGTTTATCTATGGTACCTCGCGTAGATGTTCTCGCTGCGGTGCTTGGCGGCCGGGGGAAGGAGGAGGCGGGGGGTGACGACGCCCGTTTGGCCCCTCTCTCTCCTTCTGGCAGCGGTGCTCGCAAAGGCTCATGCTGCTGGCGGCGAAACATATCTGCAGTTTTTTTTTTAAAGAGAGAAAAAAAGAAAAAGTGTGGAGAGGCCAGACGCGGCGTGGATGAGTAAACAGGCCACTGACGTACTCTCTGACTAACACCGAGACGGCCCGGTGCAGCCATGCCGTTACGAGCATAATGATGCGACTCCAATCCCTCCTCGACCCCTCAGCTACGGCGCGTGGGGGGGGGGCGTTGGGCACACGCATTAGAGGTAGGGTGTAGGGCAGGGGTGGGCAAGGAGGGCCGTATCCGTTTCTGGATTTCATGCCAACTTCTGCTCTTAATTATTTAATTAGCCCAATCATTTATGTGATCTGACATTTTAGCTACATTCCTTGATAATCCCATGAATGTCAGCTGAAGACTGTTCTTGTGTTCCCATATGAAACGTGGTACTGTGGCCTAATCTACAAGTAAACCAGCATTGACGTATCCAACTAATTTGCTAATTGAGCCAGGGTAATTGGTAGAAATAAAAACCTGCATACACACCGGCCCTCCAGGACCGGAATTGCCCACCCCTGGTGTAGGGTGTAGGTGTGTGGTTTATTTTCAGCAGAAACAGAGTCCAGGGGAAAGTAGCTGAGAAAAAACTTCAGAATCATTCTGTTTATGTAACCTATTACCAGTGGTGTAACTTTCAGTTGTGAATTTTCAGTTCAACAAATTTCTGTTGTGGGCAGGGGACCAGCGGTGTACTGTCGATGGAGAGGGTCATTCCAAAACGTATTTGCCATAAAAGGCACCTCGCTTTCATTTTAAATGCATGAGGAATGCTAGTTGTTTTGTTTTAATTAAGAAAAATGGTGGGGACAAAATCGTTTTTCAAAAAGTGCTGGGGACGTGTCAACAGTGTCCCCGGCGGAAATGACTCCCTTGCCGATTACAGTCGTCCGGCTGCAGGTGCGAGTGGAGAAGGAAATGAGGGTCAAATAAGACAGGCATCAATACGATTTGGTGCTGGTTTGTCCCAAGTTAAATGAAAGTAACATTTACTTTACCACGTGCTGTTGAAGCCAAGGTTGTGCATATGTTCCCCTACGAAGTCTCCCTTCCAGAATCTGTTGGTAAAAAGCCTTAACAAATCGACAGGAATGAATGACGCTTTGACATTTGCTTAGCTGTATGGTAATGCTAGATCCCATTAAAAACATTTTTTGAAATCACCCAATACTTGGTAATGGCGCTAAACATCAACCTGCGCACAAACCATTTCAGCTCATTAGACACAACTCCACAGGGAGACTGTTCTGACACAATCCCACCTTTTTTTTGTTGGCAGACTGTCAGACGTTTTTGTTTCTGCTAGACTGTCAGTATGTTGATGTGGATGCAATAAAAACAAGATTAAATCAATTACTTTATATTAGGATACATATCATGCAGAGTCCATGGCTGTACCTGTGAGAAGCAACAGAAAGGCCTGCTCTCTATACTTTGAGCATGTGCACATAGGGGTCTGTCTGGTCTTTATCTGAACCCAAAAGAAAGCTATTTCTAAAAGAGTGCCCATTGGACACTTTAAGGAATCATGCCAAGAGGGTATTCGTATGAGGAGGTTTTCGCACTAGAGCAGGAACAGCGTTTAGTTACTGAGGGCTGGAGGCAGACGTTCCAGAGAAATGGCACGAAAGAGAAAAGGGTGACAGAAACATGACACACTCTCTAAACCATACAAAAGTTCTGCTGGTTAGCCGCTTCAGACACACAACCTCTTGGGGAGATAAAGTTCATCCAAACATTCAGCAGCTGAATTCTTTGCCATCTGAAAACGCCACTTTACGCCAATGAGGGATTGAGAAATGTTTCCTTGTTTCGGCTGGATTCTCTCTCCACAAAATGCATAAATATGTGAACTCAAACAGCTTCGTCTTGCGGTAAAGGCATGCTTAGCAGTGGGTACAAGACTTACGCCATAAAATTCCACACGATAAGGGCCAAATAAGGTGGTGGTGTGGAATAGTTATTAAGGAGGTTGGCTTGTAATCCAATGGTTGCAGGTTCAACTCTCAGATGGGGCATTGTTGTGGCACCCTTAAAGCAAGGCACCTTAACCTGAATTGCTTCAGCAAATTTGCAATATAAAAGGATAATGTGTGAAATATAAACTATGTAAGATAAGATATAAACTATCTAAGCTAATAATTAATGTAAAAATACAAGATACTATAATACTCGTTGTAGGCTGGGTCAATAAACACACCCACAGGCAATGTTCTCACACGCACATGTCCCAGACAAGTTCCGAACACAATTTTTATACGTCCCCCTCAAAGCCTGCTACCTTCAATATGCCACTTTGTTCAATTTGGCCATGTCCCCAATCAGATCAACCCAAAACAATTCATTTTAGATTATTTCAAGTAAGAATGAGAGGCAAGTGCATATAATATTTATCATTGTCATATAAAATTCAAAGTATTCTGGAGCCATTTTGAGTAAATACAACACTTACCTTCAGATTGTGGTCCATTGTGTTAGTGTCCCATTCTTTCCGAATGCACATTGTGAAACTGAGGCATATACTGTAGTTGCTATTAACATTCTTCTGTTTGTTTTTTGAGCACAACAGGGAAAGATAGTGTCAGAAGCATTACTATTATCTTTTCAATTTTGCAGCCTCCTCATTTGATAGTTTTGAGGACGAATTATAGTTATAAGTTGCCTGTATATTTCCACTGATCTGTTATACCTTTATACAAACATATACGCCTTGCAAAACTAGGGAATGTGATGGAACTGGTGCCAAATAAAAATGAATCACCAACATGACTGAATTCAATCATGCAATTAAATAGTGGCAGCAGCAGCTTTGAACTTGCTTGTGTTAGATTTTCTTCCTCTTCTTTGCGTGTATGTCTTTTGACGTTTATACTTATAAAAAGGGCTTGCCACTTAATAAAACACAACTGAATCGCAATGGGGCTGTAGTATTAAATGTTTTGTCTTATTAAAAAACGATTCCATAGACGAATAAAACATCTCAGATGGATATTTATTTTAAAATTCGTACGCAAGTCACACCCTGTCAGCAAGGCAAATGTACTAAAATCGAAGCGCTATAGATCTTTGTCGCCACCACGTGGAAAGATGGACAATGACATATATAAAAAATAAACGAACAAGCAAAAATAATCGATCGATAATTCTGTTTTGAAAAACGCGAAAATAGTGATAATTATCAAAAATATTATATGGAGAAGGATAACTTTTTTTTTTACCAATCTTCTTAGCCTGCATTTATTATCAATCTGCAATTAAATCCAGCTGGTCTTAAATCAAATACATCCAAACTATCCAAAACTATAAACCGAACATAACGCACGTAAAAATAATTTCCCATTACAATCATTCACCAGGCATATGAATCTTCGATGTTTCATTTCATTTTCATTTTAGTCATTTAGCAGACGCTCTTATCCAGAGCGACTTACAAAAAGTACATTAATACATGGTAAGATTAATCATAGTCCGCGCCAGAGATCAGTGTCGTGATACAGTAATAGACAATCGTTGGCAGCTGCAACCGTACCTGTAGCACAAAGAGGGAAAAGTTCGGGGTTTTTTTTTTTTTTGGGGGGGATATCAACATAGATACATAGGGTGATATCAGCTAAATTGGGCCATCAGGTAAAATGAGTCATTTAAGGTTTGAGCGTCTCAGCTCTTAAAATTTTAACAGACAATGACTGCAAATGATATTAAACCGTTGCCACAACTGTACTTCACATGTAACAATTGACTTGATTGGTCTATGGTTGAGGAATAAGCGGCTGAAGATGAGAGATGGTCTATGGTTGCGATGGTGGTCAGGGCAATGCCTCACATCGAGACTGCTGAGAGAACTTCAAGGTGAGTGGCCTGACATGACAATTAACTTGTCAATAATAAGGTTGATAAATCAATAAAAAACAAATGTACATCTATAAATGATTATGTATACTACATGCTCTGATGGCCTCCATCAGATATAATGCTGACAGTTTGTTAATAAACCTATTTATTTATAAAAAAGCATTTTTTGTGTTAAGGTAAATTGAGCCATGCATTTCAGCCAAAATGAGCCACCTTCTGAATTGAGTTTTAGCAGATATTTTGATGGTTCCTCTTATTAAAAGTAGGCTATTAATAGATTATTATATTATATTATTGTATATATTACATTCCTCTTTTCACATTTTCCCTTCTAATTATGTATGTGTGTGTTAGCTCTGGTCCAGGGCGCATCGTGAGCTAGCTCTCACTATCTAGCGCTCACACACACACACACACACACACACACACACACACACACACACTGTGATGAATGAGTGATTTACTGAAGCATCAGTCTAAAAGAGTAGCCTTGTCTCCCGTTTTAATATGACTTTCTTTACAGTTGTTCTGAGAGTATTTTTAACTCCAGATATGCATGTGTAAGCCTGCATAGTTAGGCACACACACACCACACACACACACGCACACACACACACACATGCACAGACACATTCATGTTCCAAAATGAGTTCCTAAAGTAATTGGTACTTCATGAATGAATTGTAATGTTATTCTTTATGAATTCTTAATGCTTTAATGTTATTCTTCACGAGTTCATTTAATGTTATGTAAATGCAATGTTTTAGTGTGTTGAGATTAAAGATGATTCAATTATTTTATGAGAAATGACTCTGTTTCACTTTACAGTTTGAGTGGCTCATTTTAGCTGATCAGCCAGCCCATTTTACCTGAACACTGCTCAAAAAAATGTGACAGCTGATGTTTTCAAAAGCTGTAGGGCCTGAACAATTATATTTTATTACATCAATTCAACACAAAAATATTAAAAACAGTCCTTATTAACCATAAAAAGACAATTCAATGTCATACATTGCTTTTTTCTTAGTTTCCCAAGCAATTAACCAAAAAGTGGCCCAATTTAGCTGATATCACCCTATTACAAAATGCAGTATTGAACATGAAAGCAGTGGTGATGACAATTAGAGGTGGGTTTTCAGTCTCTTGTGGAAGTCGGTGGTCCCCAGATTGGTTGGGATCAAGCAGGTCGTTCTGTAGGAGGTTACAGACAGCCCTCTCTAAAGTTTTGGAAAGGAATGAGAGGAGAGACAGGTCTGTAGTTAGAAATTATAGCAGGATTTAGAGAGGGTTTTTTGAGGAAGGGTATGATATGGGCCATTTTGAGGGGAAGGTTAAATAATAATGTTTTCTTGCGCTATAAAGTGAGTTTAATCGAAATTAATTAAATGAGTTTGTGCTCTATTCTGGACTTTTTCGACGCTTGGGGCCGTCATGGACGAGGTAACATACTATATTGACTGAAAATTTGAATGCTATTGTTTTTCATTCACCGCCCATATGGTTTCGGCATAATGACATGTTACCTACTGTTGATTTGGTGTTTATTTCAGAATGTAAACCCCACATTATTCAGGCAAAATCTACTGACTCAGCCTGTTGTTATTCCTATGCATAACAACACACAGTATCACACATATCAAAAACAATAATAATACACGTTTTAGCTCACACGTTGATGTGTTTTTTTCCAGATATGTAGATGTATAAATGCTTGACATGGTACTTAAATGTATAAATGCTTAAATGTTACAGATACACAGTATACAATTTGTTGGTGTTTTTAAAGATTAAATATCTTTGAACTGCTGAGCACCCTGTTTTGAATTTTGAGTTACAAATGGCTATATATGTTAACAATTAACATTTCCAAAATACATCTGAGTGATTGGTTAGGTCAGAAAGTTATATTACACAATGAAGAAATGCAATTCAAGACAACTCAAGACACATTGCAGTTAGATTGAATATAGACTTCAGTCTTACTGGTGTACGGTCTGATGGGCTACTAATGGGCTGACAATTATACAGTATAAAATAAGTTTTGCTGAAGAGGTTTTAAATTCCAGCAATACACCAGCCTAGATGATCATCACATTTAACAATTACCTATCCACAGTCTTGTCCATCAATCTCCAGCTCTGTGCAATGTTTTCAATGAGACAACCGCCATTTTAACTGTAAGAAGGTGTCCCGAGCCACAGTGCTATTCAGGCATAATAAATATCGCACAGCAGTTTCAGCATCCTGGTTGAGCAGCTGCTAGAGTGTCTGTGGAAAGTGTGACATGGTTTAGAGCAGTGTTCCTCTGTCCACTTCACTCCAGGACTACTGATCATAGATCAGCTGAGCACAACCACATATAACACACCCACCATCAATGGACTGGGGAACACAGAAAAAACAACTACAGTATGTTGAATCATGTGAATTTTTTTTTGTTAAATGAGGAAATGCCGCAAAATCACTGCCTTTTTTTTTTTTTAGGATTATTAATCTTCTATCTTGTTTTAAAAAACACAATTTTCTCCCCAATTTTGGGATAGCTAATTATGCCACTCATGGTTCCGCTGTCCCACGTGAGGAGAATTTCAGCTGCAGCACAAACACCCCTCTCGTGTCCTCCTCTGATGCTCTCACCCGTAAGCCAGGGACTATTTTACACACCATACAGGCACAACTTTGATAACATGGGGGGAGACACAGACATACACACACACACACACACACACACACACACACACACACACACACACACACTCACTCAAACGGCTAGGAGACTCCCAGCTGGGCCGGTGGGGGGGTCGTTGGAAAGGGGATGGCCAGGCCTATCTGCTGGTACTGGCCATGACACTCCCTGACGGACACCCATGGTATTTGTGGAGAGATGTTTCACCCACTGATGACAAGTGGTAGTCCACAGGTGCCCTGTGTATCGTTTGGACCCATGCAGAAATAACCCGAGGAACTGACTTAAACCCACCCAGCCAAAGAGTGCTGTGCCTGGCCACTGCACTCGCTCAGCCAGTCACTTAGCGACATGGCCAGTGTTCAAACCTGTCATTTATGTATTTATCCATTATGTACAGTGCCACTTTAAAGTTTGCCAGCAGTGAAATCCTCTAGGAACAGCTGATTTTATTCTGAAGTAATCGGAATCACTACAATTGCACACAGGTGGAGGCCAATTAGCTTGGTGTGTGATCTGGAAGGTGATTGGTTACCTCTGAGCTAGTTTGCAATTGGTATGATAAGCAGGGTGTGGATTTATCAATCCAAGTTATTCTAGTTTTTTATTTTTCATTAATGTTCAGAAATTTTGAGAATTTCTTTTGCACTTGGAAGTTGTAGGGTAAAATGTGCAAATAAAGGTGGAAAAAGTCTGATTGAATATGTTTTAATTTCAGGCTGTAAGGCAAAAAAGGTGACATTTTTGAGACGGGGTGTAGACTTTAAAGGGGCACTGTAACCAGGTAGGTCAACTGAGAGTAAAATAAAATCAAATCAAAGCAAGTAGGAAATGCCAGGGATTGTGCAGCCAATCAGATGCAGGGGATAATTGGGTGGCCAGATATAGAGTGTCAGGTTTTGTGGGAATTCTTTCCAGGACACAGTGACAACAGTGAGTCAAGACCTCAGTTTGATTTCACCTCCTACAGCACAGTGCCCCTATCACTGTGCTGGGGCATTGGATTTATATTTGGTCCAGAGAGAAGAGTGCAAGGGAAAACTGGTCCATGACACCTCCTCCAGCAGCAAACTTACTTTTCCCAGGAGGTCTCCCATCCAAGTACTAACCAAGCCCACACCCTCTTAGCATCCGCAGTTTTACATGAGAAGGGTACAGGCTGGTATGGCTGCTGGCTGTAATGTTTTGGCTACAGGTTTCGGACCTGAGTTTGTGGTGAGCGCCTTTATCAACCAGGCAACTCTGGAGCCCGTCTGTCATGTTTAAGGATCTGAGTGAGGTGGCATACCTGCGACGTGTGAAAATAGACTCTTGACTTGCTTCCTGAAGGCAACGTGAATTCACAATGCGGGCAGCGGCGCCGCCATGAAAGAGACTAAAACGGGAAGGCAGCGGGCCCAATGCAAAGGGCACACTTGTCTACGAGCGCCGGCGTGCAGGTCATGAGAAACGCTGGCCCCTAGCTCCGTTGTCCTCAGTGTCTTTTCTCAATAAGATCTCATCCTGGGCACTGCCCAAGGGGCGCGTGACCAAGTCAAAACATTCTAAATATGAACACAGATGTACCACATGCCCCTACAGTGAGAATCTCAAAAACACTCCCAGCATATTTGCAGTTTTACTGAGGTCCCCCCCCTTTGACACAGCTTTTATACATTCAATAGTACTCTGATTCTATATGAGTCAGCTTCTGTTACCAAGCAGCCGGGCCAATGCAGTAACAGCTTGGAATCAAGCCACAGTCACATCTCCGCAGATAACCCAAAATAAGATGCGGTGTCCTCCCCCCTCTGCTCAGTTTCTTCGGTGTGTGCATAAACAGTGCACAGATGCTGAGCTGCTGTGTGTACTAGATACAGACAGTGAGGCCAGTGCTTCCGAAAACATTTTAAGCCCATAAATGAGAATGGAATTAAGTAACGGATAATGCACTGCGGACAAGTAGGTTGTTGAAAATAACCGCACTCTACAGGGCTGATGCAGCCCCAATGCGGAGCAGAGGAGCCTTATCACCCTGAAGTGCTGTTGCTTTCAACAACCAACTTGTCCGCAGTACATTATACCACTTAAACCACGGCTACTTGTACTTGTGTTAGAAGTACATTTATTCACAAAATTAGACACCATTTCATGAGGTACATCTGCTGAAAAACAAACAATAGCACCAAGGTATCTTCCATTGAGTGTATTTTCGTTGTCGGGAGCCTAATGTTAAGTTAAGTGGTGGGCACCTTCATATTTTTACATGTGAAGAATGTAACATCCTGAGACCCGGATAACGCGTAAAAATATTTAAAAATGACAAAATTCTCCATGACACCCCCTCGACCAACCAGAATAAAGCATTTAAGCAAGCTGTGGTAGAAACCTATTTAAAAACAACTGCATGCACACGGTACCTAGTGCAATGCATGCATCAGGGGCAGTGTTTAATTTGGTTGGTATGAATGCCAGTGGAAAGTGTATTACATACAGTCAGTTATTATACAATTAATTATGTATTTCATGACCCACCTCAAGCCACTTATGGGTCCCAACCCACAATTTGGGATGTATTGGTTTAAACCCATTTTTTGTCATGTTGTTGGTGAGAAAACACAAGCGTGTCGTTAGTTTTAATTGGATCAAAACTTTTTATGTGACGGTGGTCTCACGCAAAGACACTTTTTGACGTTGAAGTAATCTTCCATTACTCTTCTGGAAAAACAACACGCTGATATGATGTTTTGCCAAATAAAGATAAGATAAAAGTTGACACTGTACTTCCATTTGATTTTGTTCGTTTGTGGCCCTGAAACAAATGAGTAATAAGGATTAGCGTTCGACCTAATAAAGACAAATCATTCAATTAATCTGGGCTCTATAATAAAGAACTAATTAAACACCTAATTAATCTTGGAAACAATACAGTAAACATATCTGATAATAGATGGAAATATTACAGATTATATCTGTTCTGGCAGAGTTCCCCCTTTTTTTCTATTTTTTTCTAGTGATGCTAATCACATAGATTATTCTGGAAAAGACTATATTTTTCTATATTGATTTTGAAGAGCATGATTCTTGTACTGCCCAAAATATCTAACCTTTTTTTGTTTTTCAATGTAGTTCCTTTCGCCCAATTTGGTGGCCAATTGTACCCTCTGTTGATTCAATTACCCTCCGCACGAGCCCGCCTCCTGCAACTACGGGACCAGCCACTACCCTGGGACCGGCAGAGAAGCGGACCCGGCTGAGCCGTCGACTGTGAATCCGATACACGCAGGGAAGCTTTCTGTACCTGCAGCGAGTTCGTGCCAACTTCCTTCCCCCCCATTCTCCCTGGGCTGACAGCCATTCACTGCCCCCGAGTGGGACTCACGACCTGAGCCGGACTGGCATAGCTCGGGAAATCGAACCCTGTCCGCAGTCGACAACCTGCACTTCGGTCAAGTGCTTTTACCGGTTGAGCCACCCAGGGGCCCCAGAGTTCCCCTTTAATTACAGTAACATGGGCAGGAGGAAATAAAGCCTAACCCAGTCCTCTATAAGTTCTTTTAATTAGTCCCATGTGGGGAGCTCTTAATATTGTTTGTTAGCAGGACAACCCTGTGTGTTCAGCAAAGGCAGGTGGGAATGGAGAGCACTCTACACTGACCATACATACCAGATGTTTCCGTTGTCACTCTACAGACGGCACCAGGAGTGCCACCCCCAATGTGATGACCCCCCCCCCACCCTCAGTCACAATGTCAGTACTCTCTGGGTGAGCCATTTAGCCAACCACTGACTGACCTGTGGCAAGACATCCACTCTGATTGGTCCCTTGGATTAGGTTGTTTGATACCTGATTATTTTTAGTCAAGTCGAGTAATATTGGTGGTGGGTGGGGTGGCTACCTGTCCAGAAATCTATCTGAAAGAAAGATGTAGTAGTGCTAATATATAAAAAAACTATATTTTTCTATATTGATTTTTAAGAGCATGCTTCTTGTAATGCCAGAAATATCAGACCTTTTAAAGATTTTTTCCCCTGTTTTTTCTCCCAATTTGGTGGCCAATTGCACCACATATATCCCGTTTCAACAAGCCCACTGCCTGCAGCTACGGGACCAGCCACTACTCTACTGATACGTCCCTTTGAGACGGGCACTCACCCAAGCGTTGACCGTGATTCCAATATGTCCCTGAACGGGTCTCCCGGCCAGAGCTGGGCTGGCACAGCCAGAGAATCGAACCCCTGCTGTAGTAGGCAACCCGCAGTCCGGGAAAGTGCTTTTAATGGTTGTGCCACACGGGGGCCCAGAAATATCTGACCTTTTTATTGTGCAGTTTTATTATGTGATTTTGACATTCCTAACAGTTTTTGGCCCCCATTTTGAGATGTCCAACTAGTCTTCTGTTGCAAATGAAATGATGCAAGTCAACATATTGAGAGTATTTTCATTTTTTGGCTTTGATAATTAAGAGCAAGAGACAGCTTTACAGAAATGCAGATGTAGGGATACAAAGGACTTGCCATATCACAGCTGGTTTAGATTCATAAATGTCAACATCCAATTGAGTAAATATCATTAATCACTAATCCGTTTCATCTGTATCATGGCAACAATACTCCATTTATCTCTCATTTATAGATTTTGGCTAAATATCCTTTATACTTAGTTGATTTTTCATACAACTGCAATCCTCATTTCTTGGCTTTGATTGGAGAAGGCAGCCCCAGAAACACTGATGTCTTTAACTCACTGTCGCCCTCCAAAACAGTTGGACCTTGTTTGTCCACTAGAGGGCAAAACACTAAATAGCAAAGCACTCAGAGGCCTGAGAAGGGCCTTTTCAGCTATTTTTCTTTATATTTATGACATTGAAAAGTCAAACACCTTGCAGTTCATATTGGTATACATATATATATATGTGTGTGTGTGCGTGTTATACATGTGTGTGTTATCTCAAAAAACATTATCCTACCCTTCCAAACCCAGTTCTTTAGATACCTCCGTTTCATTAAATTATGAACAGTGTGATTGTAAGAATGGTTTAAGTAACAATATTAATATCATTTAATGTAATGTATTTACCTCAAACTTAAATGTCAATTCGATGTGACCGTTTCAATTCTGGATGCTAATCTGTTAAGTCGGTGTTACGTTCACTGCAAGAGGAGGGTGTCTGGAACACAGGACTAGAGGTGATCAAAAGTTTCCTCAGAGCCACAGAGAAAACAGAAGATTTGAGCTGCCCTGGGGCCAGAACGAGACCAGCACTGTATACACACACGCATGTTCCATCAGCTCGCCTTTGGAATGTGCCTGTTGAATTAAACTTGTCGCTGCATATTGAATATTTTGTTGTTATTTTTGGGGGGAGGTGGATGGAGGGGAAAGGCCATTCCTTATACTCCTAGCTTATAGAGTGCTTATGGAAAATAATTTTCATAATGATACAAAGATGTTTAAGAAATGTATATGATTCCTGGCCATACATATAAATTGAAACACAACTACAATGTTGTTGCTTTGTACAATAATTAATTCAACATACAGGTATCTGTAAGGTGACACTTGAGTAAATGGGGGATCCTTTACCACAGTACCACGAGTGTTCATCAGGAGGTGCCAATACCAGTCAGTTCCGGTGGATAGGTCTGGCCCTCCGCTTTCCAATGGGCCCCCCACTGCCCAGCTGACTCTCCTAGCTCCTAGTGTCCCCCCCTGCATTACTAAAGTGTTGCCTTCATTTTGGCAGTTACCTATACAATTATGAAAATGAATGAACAAAGTAAATGGATTATGTGAATTCTCATGGCTCGTGTGTGCCCTCTATTGTTGATAGCTGGGAGGTGCACTTCCTTTGGGTTTACTTTTAGGTTTCACACATGCTTGAAGATGACTGAAACAAATGCATTGATGTGGCTCTCAAATAATTAAATCCTTTCTTATCAGTAGAGACCCAGCAATTACAAGAACAACTTTGTGTTAAATGTCTATTATGGCTTTTAATTGTCCTTTTTAATTGTCCTTATTTGTGTGAGAATACTCATTACTCGTTCATGGACAGACAACGAGACAAATAAACGATCAGTAAAACAATGCAACACATTTATTTAAGTATCTCATGAAAACACTTTATTTTGTATCATTTCATTGAAAACATCCATAGTTAAAAAGGAACCATACCCTTTCTTCCATTTATATTGTTTTCAACAGAAACCGTGACCTTGACTGGGCTAGTACTGACGATGAATGGCTCTTTAGATAGATTTCTCTTTTTTGTTTCTTAGAAAAGTATATGATTATTACATTATCTATTCAACATTTAAATAGCGGAAACTCACAAATCACAAGTCTACATGTTTCCTGCCATTCTGAAATGTGTTGTAGATCTAAATTGTCGTAACATACAAGCATGCATTTGTTGCCGAACACTGAGAAAATAATGAAAAACCAGACAGAAGATATAGCCTTACCGGACATAAACAGCACTGAAATGAACTTTAAACTCATTAAATACTTTCACCTGGTTACAAAAGCATTTACCGTGTGTATCTATGGACCTATATTAAAAGCATTGTATCATACATGACCGTTGTATCATACATGTATTTTTGTGTACATGTGCAAGCCAAAGGCATATAAAAATATCTAAAATTAGCAATGGTACCATCTAAGAGCAAAAATAAATAAAAAACAAGTCGTATTCCTCTTCAGTTACTTTAGTTCCCCCCCCCCCCCACCCCCGTCACATTTCTGATTGACACTTAACAACTAATGCCGTTACCCATGGAAAACCCGGACCCGGTGGGAACTCTACTCAAGTCTTAAGTCGCAAAAGATACAAGATTCCCAATATACTTGTTGCATTCTGATTGATTTCTGTACATCTGGCTGACATTTTGAAAGACGGAAACTCTGGTGTTATTGATTGTGAATAAATGAATAAATAAATACCGGAATAAATAAATAAATAAATAAACGGCAGTGAGAGAGTTCCTAAGGGACAGTACGTGGCCAAAACGATAATTTCCCTGCTGTGTTCTGCCTCTGAAAAAAACACCTCTTTGTTTCAATAGAGGAAAACCATAACCAATTAAAAATCCTGGGGAGATATTCCAGGGAGACTAGTTCGAACGTTAGAATAATAATAATAATAATAATATTATTAGAAGCACCACAGGCTGAATTTACTGTGTAACGGAGTAATTTTACCACACCTTGGGACTACTCAAAACGTGCTGTTGGGTTAGAATGGGGCTAGGTCGCGCAATGCTTTCATCACTGATTATCGAATGGAGTCGCGGGTACGTCAGGCCTACATGTGCCGAGGTGCCACAACAGTCCCAAACCTTGGCCTGTTTTCACAACCACTTTCAAAACATTTGGCTGCTCTACAGTGATTTCTTAACCAAAATGCAAAATCGCAAAGCAATTCCTCGAGCGTATTGCAGTGAGTGAAGACAAATAGATAATACCTCTATTTGAACGGTCTGTTTCTGTTCTTTAGATCTGCACATGACAAATGGTTTTCGAGAATTCTCAAAAGTTTGACAAGTTGGGAGCTATGGTTCATTTATTAAACTTGCCTCTTTCTCGCAATTATGTTTCATTCTGTCACATAAATATGTCTGTGTGCATTGTTCGGCATTATCTCAGATTACAGTTTCGGTTTTGAATTTGCTATTAGGCCTCCCAGGCAGGCTCAGTACTGGCATGTGTGCAATTTGGGAATCAGTATTCTACTAATGTAGTCAAGCCTCCCTTTCAAAGACCAGAGGCTTAAACTCTATGAGACTGGCACTCTCTAGAGAAACTACAACTCAAGACAGGACTCAACTATAAACAAAAGTGAATGAATGGTGCCATGCGTTTTTTTAAATAAATGTTTTATTTGTGTGTGTGTGTGTGTGTGTGTGTGTGTGTGTGTGTGTGTTTTGTTTGACTCCCTGACTATGAAACAAAAAAGTGAGAGAGCATTAGAAACTACCACCCCCAGCCGCCCGAGGCCTGACCCCTCATTGGCCTCTCAGAGAACGGTCTTGTTCAGGTCGACCTTCACCGGCAGCGGTCCCGCCTCCTCACCGTCATCCGATTGGCTGATGGCAACAGCGATCACCGGGGTCAAAGGGTAAGGGGTGACTTTATGGACATCCTCCAGGAACTCCTTGTCTCCATTGATGCTCAGCTGGAACAGTGAACACGGCTTAATGCTGCTGTAGGTCTGACAGTTAATCCTAAAGGATTGCAGCGAACAACCAAATCACATTTAGAATTTGACTAGTCTCCTTCTCAGACAGCGAGCCCTCACTTTGCCATCTGATTAAGTCAGTGGAAAAAAGGGCCATAGAAAGCTTTTGATTTCTGCTTCAGGATTTCTGAAGTACTTTTCATTGGCTGGCTTTTAGAGCACTCAGTAAGCAAACCTCCTGATTCGTCGATATCAAATCACTGAGGGGGGATCAGCAGGCCTACTCCCTGCTATATGGGCAGAGCTGATCACCAAAACAGTGCTTTTACGGTCAGGCATTACATCTGCAAGGATAGGCCCCAGTCCCCCTCAGGCTCAGCATTATGACTATAGCACCATAAGTCAGAGGTACATTTTTAACCCAGTGGGGATGGTGATGGGGGTGTGTGTGTTGTTGTGTACCTGTGTCTTAATGTGCTGGTCAGGTGCAGTCACCAGGCTGGCACAGCTCAGCCACAGCATCACCATGATGGACAGGAAGAGGCAGGCAGCCAGAATCCAGCGAGGGAGCCCAGAGCGACTGTCAGAGCAGACGGGGGCAGGGAGAGAGGGAGAGAGGGATGATGGAAGAGGAGAGGAGGGAGACAGCGAGGGAGATGTAAAGAAGACAGTGAGGAGGAGAGGGACAGTGGGAGAGGAGAGGAAGGGAGAGGAAGATAGGAGACAGGGAGGGAGAGGTAGAGAGGTCAGTAAGGAAGGGAAGGACAGGGGGAGGGGAGAGAAAGGGAGGAGGCAGGGAGGGGTACGGGGGTTGGAGAGTGAGAGGGGAGGGTGTTCAAAAACAGGGGAAAAGCTTTTTTCCCACTGCCCAACAAAATATTCAACATTACATGTCTATCTTTCAGCCAGACATCCAACAAAACCTCCAAACACAAAAACACTCAACCAGACATTCAACAAAACATTAAACAGCATTCTATGCTCACCACATTCAACCGATAATTGATATATTCAGCAGTTCAGTTCAGCTCCTAACCAAAATAAATCGCTCCAACAGGCCACATAGCTCCGGGGACTGGGAGCACTTTGACTAGAGTGCCCTTGGGTTAATTAGGGCCACACGTTCTCACCGCGACATGCAGCCCAGGAAGTCGTGCTCGGCGGTTGGGTCTTCGGCATGTTGGCCCACGCGCTTCCCCTTGCCTCCCGCTCTGGCCGCACCCTTCTCTCCACGCAGTCTGCCGCCTGCACGGTGTGGGACACAAACACAGTGCCGCTAACATTAACTGCGGCCAGCAGCAATGCCACCCTGTGCTCTTCCCATGTCAAACTGCTGAAGCTAAACTAAGAAAACTACGTTGCCGCTGGAAGGGGAGTTGCTGGTCCAGCAGTCTTCCCTCTGGACCAAGCAGGAACACCCAATGCCCCAGCGCAGCGATGGGGACACAGTACTGTAGGAGAGTCTTTCGGAGGAAACATTTAAACCAAATTTCTGACTGACTGTGGTCATGAAAGGTCCCATGGCGCTTTTCAAAAGACTAGGGGAGTTAACCCCGGTGTTGTGATCAAATTCCCGCTAAAACTGTCTCTCGACCCTTGCGTCCCCCTACTCGCACTGTTCCCCCCCGCCAGTGCAAACAGAATGGAGTTCTCAGTTTGACCCACCTGCTTAAATAGAGAGTAATATAAATAAATCTGTTCTGCGGGACCGAGCCACGGTGCTCGGCCACCTCCTGTTCCGCTCACGTTCCACTAGCCCCACGGAGGAAGCGACAGAATACAGAGCAATACAGTCACCGTGAGTCACAGCGCCACACACTGTCCCTTTGTGTCCGGGAAGAGCACTCACCGGTATGGGGTCTCTGTGTGTGGGAGTTGACTGGGGGCCAAGGCTTGTCAGCCACATCGGACCGTGGGGCTTGCAGCTCGGGCAAAGTATATTCAATCTCCGGCTGGCTCTGGCAAAGAAAACAAGCGTCAAGTCAGAGTTTTCACCTGCTCACCAGTGCTGCTTCTGAAATATAAGTGTTCAACGGGGATGGCGATTACCCGTTCACCAACACCACCACCGAAACATAAATGTTGAACAGGCAGCTGCAATCGTCTGGTCACCAACACCTACTACTGAAATATAACTCTTCAACAAGGTGATTTGCATCGCAACCGACTCCAAACAAAATCAAGTCACCGGTTTAGGGAAAAAACGCCTGAATTTGTAGCAGGAGTTAGTGGATGGGAAAATAAAACAAGCAAACATTGAGTTGAAGCAACATATTGAAAGCAATCAGAGAGTCGATGGAAAGCAAATGTCATGGAAATAATTAAGAAAAATAAAGGAATAAGAGCGGAAGACCCACGCACAGGCCGTCCTCTCCAGGATGTGGGCGTATCCCTGGGAAAGACAAAGTAGACATTTAGCGCAGCTGCATCTGTGCCCGTTTCTCTCTCTGTCTTTCCCCCGCTCATTAAAATGGCCCCCTGTTGTCCCTCTGCTCCACCCCTCCCCGTTGGCTGCTCCAGTGCTTCACTGCACGCCTGTTTGCCTGTTCTCCCTCGCTCAGAGGGGGTCGAGAAAGGCCACTTGACTTGGGGAAATCGCCTCAGAAAGAGGGCTTTTCAAGCACAACAGCCTGAGCAAACACACACACGCACACACACACACACACACACCTCAAACACCTCTTCCATGGCAGTGCCTCTCCCCTGCTCCATCTACCGCCGACACTGTAGTGTCAGCGTGGATATTATGGCCTTCATTACTGAGACTTTGTTGCCTGTTCCCCCCCAGGAGAGCTCATTAAAAGAGGACTTTCGCTCCCCTTCTGCAGAAACCTTCTTCAACAACAAGCCCAAGCTAATGGCAGAGGTGGAGTAGGAGGAGGAGGAGGAGGACAGCAGTGCGGGGGTGGGGGTGGGGGACGCTCACGGTTGACGCAGCCGGAGCAGACCTGCAGCAGAACGCTGCAGCCTCATCGGCGAATCAATGGGACGGGGCTGCATTGCAGGACTCCAGGATTCCAGCAGATGGGCGCCCCCTAACCAATCAGATGTTCGCAGTTTGCAATTTACCATGTTTGCGGCAGGCAGAAAAATAAACATGCGGACTCGCGGTATTCTAGCTAGCAGGTTATAGCTTTCAGTCTGAACAAAGGTCTGGACTGACTTAGTAGTCCCTTCAGGAAAAAAATTGGATGCACTCGACTTGCATTCATAGAAAATCACCACAAAAATGAAGCAGCTGTGAGCACAAAGCAGACCAGCTCCTTCTGTCATCCGATTGGCCCGGTTGGATCGTTGTGGATCAGAATTTGTAGCCCAGAAGTACAGAGAGGACATGGGTGGTAAGCGGTAGATGGAATGACCAAGTTGGACAGATGATATCTAAATACTGCATGAAATATACGCAGAATGAGCAATTTAGTCCCACAAAAAAAAAAAAAAAAAAAAAAAAGCAGAGGGGCTTTCGAGCAGACAGAACTGTCATCATTTTTCAGCCCTTTCTCATTTGATTTTATTGTTGGTGATGCTCTTGCCCGGTGCATTGAATCCAGATGTAACAGGGGAAAAAAGAAAAGCAAACATCTGAGAACTCTGTAAGAAGTGAATACATATTGACCACAGACTGGAGGAATCTTGCCATCAGTGAAAGCCAGAGCTGATATACATCTGTCATACATTATTGGAGGAAAATGCCAAAGGTGCTTCGCTGCCTTTAGAAGTTCCATGTGAGCGAGAGGGATCCTTACCAAATTAGAAACAATCTAATTTCCCTTACTTGGGCTTTCTGTTTTCTGGGATATTCCTCCCTCCCTCCTTGCCTTTTCGTTAAGGGAAACTTTGCTGCGTGCATTTGAACTCGCAGGGAATTTAAACAAGACGCCAGACCTTATTCTAAACAAGCGTTCTCTCCCAATCAGCCGGGATTGCGCTGTCGAGGTCTGTTTACTGCCTCTCCATACAAAAAGGAAACATCTTGATTCCCCCCTGATTGCAACCGAGGGCCCATGAAAGAATGGATATAATGAATAAACACTATTAGGGCAAGGCGGGGAGGTGGGGGTTGGTGTAGGGAGGGAAGGGGGGGGGGGGCGGGCGGGGTGGGGGGCTGCTTAACCAATGTGGAACGGAGGCCTGAGATGTTGTTCACAGGGCTGGAAGTCTTCCCACTTTCTGAGGTGGATGGAAGGGGCTGTGAGTGCTCGGCGTTCCCCTGGTGGGAGCCCAAGCCGGGGATGGCTCCCTCAGACGCAGGTGGCTTGCCTGGAGCAATCAGGCAACTGCGCTTTGATCAAGGATCCAACCAACCGAGGACTCCGCGGCGGTGTCCGTTCTCCGAGACGCACAAGCCCACCCCCCGTCTCGAAAACAGTCAAAACTTTGACGTCCGTCTGAAACGAATCTGTTACGTAATTACAAACGTCTCCTGTAGTTTACATTACATAAAGGGGGGGTAGAGGCCTTGATCCACCCCCTGATGAGCCTGACCTCAGGTATAATGCCAGTGTGTGCCATGTGAGCCTCAGTGTGTGTGTGTGTGTGTGTGTGTGTGTGTGTGTGTGTGTGTGTGTATGTGTGTGTCCTGTGAGCCTCAGTGTGTGTGTGTGTGTGTGTGTGTGTGTGTGTGCTATGTGGGCCTCAGTGTGTGTGTGTGTGTGTGTGTGTGTGTGTGTGTGTATATGCGTGTGTGCCATGTGAGCCTCAGTGTGTGTGTGTGTGTGTGTGTGTGTGTGTGTGTGTGTGTGTGCTATGTGGGCCTCAGTGTGTGTGTGCGTGTGTGTGTGTGTGTGTGCCATGTGAGCCTCAGTGTGTGTGTGTGTGTGTGCCATGTGATGTGAGTCTCAGTGTGTGTGTGTGTATATGCATGTGTGCCATGTGGGCCTCAGTGTGTATGTGTGTATGCCCCCAGACCCTGGCTGCCTGTACTTCCACATCATACTGACCTAGCGCAATCCCTTGTCCCAAAGAGAACTCGCTTATCCCAAAGTAATCAACACAGCACGAAGAGCAGGAATAATTTGTTCCACATGCCGGGCTTGCTAATGCCCACAACCTGGACCCTGATAATCAATACACCTCTGTATTCTACTGTCTAATCTCCTAGCTTTGTGTTCTGTTGCACTGTTTAGCATGGTGGTACCGCTAGAGACTTTACAATGGAAGAGTTTTGCATTTCACATATGGTTCTACCTCATTAGCTACTCCTGGGCTGCTTCCCTCCCCTTGAAGCAATAAGCCTTTCCCTGTTGCCTAAACAATGCAATCCTGTCCAGCCATTTACAGTGTTACGTATCAATTCTGGACATTGACATGGTGATTGGTATTACAGACTTGGTAGCATTTTTCTGGGGGTTTTTCGGCTGTCGCTCAGTCTTCGTTTTTTTTTCTTTGGTCTCCCCCCCCCCCCGTTGTTTTCTTTATACGGAGTCAGTCCTTCAAGTGGGTGGCAGCCTGCCAACGTCCCACTAAACACAGGCCTACCGGACGACTGACTGCCACTGCAAGCTCCACTCTCTCCCTCCACCCCACCCCTCCCTCCCTCCTCTCTCTCTCTCTCTCACTCGCATTGCTGCCGCTGCTTGGCACCTTGGTCGATATAATGCACTCTCACTGCTCAGGCTCTTGCAAAAAAAGAAAAAAAAGAATTGTACAGGCCAGGGTTTTTTTCTCTCTCTCTCTCTTTCTCTCTCTCTCTCGGATCTCTTCCAATTACATCTTTTTACTAAAGGATTGGGCCCAGGCGGTCTCCTCCCTCTCCCTGCGTACACTCAAGCTCCCACTTCCAGCTGCTTTACCAGGCTCGCCCTGCTAATGAGATAATATAAACAGGAAGTGCCCTTCCTCCCCCCCCAACCCACCCCCACAACCCTCAGGGAGCAGAGCTCGAGGGGCGCAGCACATTTTTTAAGCTCTTCTTCTGCCCCCCACCCCCACCCCTCCAGGATAACTAACCTGAAACACCACCACCTTGCCGTCATCAGCCTGCAGGTAGAAGGTCCAGGTGGAGGAGATGAAGCTCTGGGCAGAGCTGACGATGTCGTTGCACCAGCTTGACACGGCGTCCATCACGGACACAGGGCGGGCGCGGTGCGCCATGGCTTTCAGCTGTAACAGCGAGGGGGTTGGGGGGTGGGGGGTGCATTGTGATGTCGCACGCTGACCTCACATGGATGTCCATGGATGCTATGTGAGAACTGCCAGCCTCTGTATACGCCTCACTGGTGGGCAAGGAGCTGTCCGTCACAGGATATGTCCTCAACTATTCTCTCTGATATTTTCATTCTTATTGGGCTACGCTTTTCTGCATCCCCAACATTTTTCAGGACTTCAGCTTGATCGCCTTTTCAGGGGTTCGGTGGAAAGAAGGTTCCCTTTCTCCCAAATTTGGCCCAACTGGGGTGTTTTGATTCCCCTCTGGAAAATGTCCAATAGGCACTGCGTGAAACGCAGGATTGATCGATCGATCGATCGATTCATTGATAGATTGACGGATAGCTCTAAGGATGGGAGCTGAGGGCCGGGACCCTGTGCGTGAGCTGCAGCCTGTGACCCGCGCGGCCTGGACGGGACGGGACGGGACGGGACTCACCCTCCTCCGCTTGCTCTCGGACTCAGTGGGCTGGTTGCTGCAGCCCGTGCTGCAGGCCTCCTGCTCCATTTGCCGGCTGTACGCCTCCTGGCACGCTACACAAACAGAGCGGTGACACAGCGTCAGTTACCCCCAGTGACCCCCACCCCCCCTTTCCTCCACAGCCACACATAATAAGGCAATCTGGCTGTCTACAGCACTGACATCAAGCGCCATTAGATCTCCACAATAGGCTCTGCACTAATTGATTTGTCACACGCTACAGTTAAATACGTAGAGTGACACTTCACAATGCAGCCCCGTGGGCCAGGCTTAGCACCACTCTGCTTTAAGCCTGGCAAACGCAATGCAGTCCATAGTGTTAAAACCCGCTCCACTTTTCAGGATGTAACCAAAATTGACTGCAATATGTACATATTTTAATATACAGCATGCACCAATTACATAAACTCAGGGAAGGTGGGTCTAAAGTGAAGACAGTGAATCAAGTTCACTTTTCTTCATCAAGGTGGACATCCAGAGCTACTAGCCTAGCATGGAGGTAGCGCTATGAATAATACCACAATTGTGTAGGATTTACTTGTCGGGTTGTGCTGCTCTGTACGAGAGAGAAACGTTAGGATGAGGGAGACAGAGCTAGGGAGACATCTTGCTATTTCCAGATTGCGGAGTTGACCCCTGACCTTGACAGCAGCTGTTAGCAAACAGGCCGTCTGTGCCCCCTCCCTCCCTCCTCCCCTCCCTCCTCCCTCCCACCTCTGTGAGCCAGGCTGCCTTACCTCCCTGACACTCCTCTCTGCTGGTGTTGAATCCAGCGTTGCCATTCACAAACTGGCAGATTGAAAAGAGACGGCAACCCCGGTGGCAGGCGTTCAGTATGGTGTCCTGCAGGTGACAAACAGAGCACCGAGCCCGGGCAGCATGAACAAGCAAATCAAAGGCTTCATTAAATGCATCAATGCAGAACCTGAAACAGCTAGAAATATCACTCTTTTGTGTGATCAATTTGTTAGCGCTTTGCAGCGAAGACACCTGAGGATGCTGTTTCGCTGACAGAGGAGTTTCATATTATATCGGGCCGCTCAGAAGCAGATGGCAGTTTCATCACAGCTCTCGTCATATCATGTTTTTCAGCTCTGTTTGCACACAACAGATAACGTAAGGCTGGGCCGTTCCCTTAAGAATATACTTTCATCCAATGTTAAAAAATAAGTTTGTAACTGCTGACAGTTATGCCTAATAAATTAATTTGCTTTGTTCCGAAGAATTTGTCTGTGTCAACTCCTGTTCCACCACACTGCTTTATTTGATCCATTAAAAGCACTCATTATGATATTAGGCAACATCATTTAACTGCCATATTAATTGTAAGTACAGCTTGTCATGTACATTTTAACCGCTGGGATGGTAGTCGTAATTATATTAGGCATGAGAAAAGGTATCCCTTTTCTTTGACCTGAAAACGAGGCCATTAAGCAAAAGTACTGCTGGTTTGATTTGACTACAGCGAGAGAAAAAAGCCTTAGAAAACAGCGCCCCCACATGGATGACAAAGGGGACACAGAAATTACCCCTTTCCAAACCGCAGGATTTTAGAGGCTTACTGTACTGTTCTATATGTGTCACCCGTATTCAATTTACAGCATATTTCATATCCAATTGTGGGTGTTGTGGGACACCCATTTATTTTTTTGTTCTATGATTCGCAGTTCTATTTTTATAGGTATTTATTTAGTCAAACAGCATTGGAAATTATGGCCACATGTATAAAACAAACAATGAACATCTGCTGGGAATGCTACACCATGAAAGTGCTAATCTAACAGTTCTTTCAAATCAAAGCGTCTTGGATGTATACTGCTTGTATAGGCCTATATATATATATATATCTGTGTTCAGTGCTGCACTTGATTTCAAAACCACACCTGGGCCACCGAGGTGCGCAGAAGCAGCTATAAAATGGCTATTCTAGACTTGAATATACTTGCAATTTTAATGTACACATGAGTTTATCAATTGTGGTAGATGCTAAAAAAATGTTTTCGGCATCACTTTTGTTTCGGCATCACTCCTGTTTTCAATAAGGACCATTGTTGGATTCACAGACATTTTTGTGCATCGCCGTTCATTGTAAACAGGGCCGACAAATAGACACGAGACAACAAAAAGGGAAAATGACGGCTTTTGGGCCATCAATACCAGACGAACAACTGCACTTTGTACAATTTAAAACGGCTGATGGAGGGAATGAGAGCATCAGCTGGCGATATATTTGTCATCCCAATATTAAAGACATAAGGGATCACTGCAATCATTTCATGTTAGTGAAATAAACCCCACAATTCGTATTTTATCCGTGGTGACACGCAGGAAAATCAAATGCGTCATAAAATGCAATGCATTAGACGCTTTATAGTTCAGGCAAAATCGCACACGACACATTGTCAATGTGCAGGACAGTCATTGAAATGGTGGATAGATATATTCGGCCAGGGATCGATAAATTGATGAAAAAATGGTCAGATATGCAGATTATGAAATGATATCCACCTATGTGCACAGTACACGGGACGATTATTGCACAGATTGTACGCGTGAAAATGGATGCCCTTCCTGAAATCCTGTTTGATTGCATGGAAACATTCTAGCGCAAAACAGCATCGGATACTAATACGCATTCTACATCCAGCTACTGTAACACCATGCATGACGACAAAGGAATCATTTTAAACGTCGGCTTTAAACATTGTTTCCAAATGCGCAATTGTGTAATAGGTAGCCTACATATTTTATCATTACGAACACGAATGATTTAATGCGTACGTGTGTCACTTACTTTAACGGTGCTTTTGTTTTTGACGGTGATCTGGCATTGCTTTTTGCAGTAATTGATGTCGCCTAGCTGGTTGTCAAAAAGATCAGAAGAGGCGGCCGCCAATCCCACCAGAACCAGCGAGACGAGGACTGGGACACCGCACACCCTGCCGCCGAACTGTACCATCGCGAAGCTGGATTCTGTAACCCACAGTATCGGCAAGCACTGGCGCTTTAGCGGGCTCTCTATCTCTTGTTAGCTACTGCTTGGACTCGGTAACAGGCTGCTCCACTGATCTTGTGCTATGGGTCCGTGATGTCGTCACTCCGAACATCATCACACACGTGCCCCCCCCCCTCCCTTCTCCCTTCTCTCTCTCTCTCCTTTGGTCCTTTCTTTCTCGCTATGCAAGACACTGCGGAAGAAAGAAAGATGAGCAGACGGAGTTTTCACGATGCAGAATTTATATATTGTAATGTGTGCTGGCATCATGGGAAATTATGCAGAGTGGAATTTCTCCTTTCTGCGAAATTCAGAAGTGCTTCGTCTCCGGGAGAATGAACGATTGTGAAAATATAAAGAAGGGATATCGTCCTACATCCAAATTCGAGTCGTGCATCAATAAAGACCCTAATAGGCATCTGATGACCTCATCACCGTTGGCTCATCGCACAGCCATAAACGTGAACAAACGTGAAGGGACAATATGGTTTCAGGAAGATATGCACCTGGCTAGCAATATTTCATGCACGACGTTGGAAAAGGAGAGAGATTGACAAGACAGATTGATTAACATATTTTACATGAACAAATAGGTCACTGTAAAATAACCCCAAAGAGGGTCATAATGACGCTACAAGAACATGAAACTCAAATGATTACTCAAAGACACATTCTAATACATATATAAAATATGGTAAATAGCATATGGGCACATTATATGTGGAAATAGATTGGTGAAATCAGGGGTGATAGTGGTTTCCAGGTCTGGAAAACGTCCATGTGCTCTTCTGGAGATAGGCAACAAGGTTTTGTAAATGTCCTGTTCCGTGATTAATCTCATATAAATGATAACCACACACAAATCCAGTCCTTTCGGTAGGGGCAAAACCAAAAGATAAATTGTAATACAGTAGAATAAACGTTATAAAAAGTTACCTTTGCATGAATCACATGAGAAATGTCCAAAAACACACTTAGATATGTGATCACAGGTAAATACCTGTGAGGTAAATGTGACATGGTGTGATGTGCACATGTGACAATATGTGGTATATATATGGGAATTTGTGGTATACATATTTGCTAAATTACCCCAAAACACACGTGATTCACGTGTGCAGAAATCATGTGATTTTTCAGTAAAGGTCTACTCACTATTCATGTGCTTCTCTATGATTAATCTTATTTGTACATGTACAGGAGGACATTTCACGAGGACCCTCATCACAGGAAACCAAGTGAGTACATAAAAACTGTCTGGTTATTGAGGCTACACACCTGATGGCTGGAACACCTGCTCCAGAAGGAGAAGCACACAGACATTGCACAGTTTTGTGCTGTATAAATACCACAAATACTACTAAATCACATTAAAAAATATAATAATAATAAAAATATGCATTGAGACATACAGTTCACATGGAGTTTGATGAGGAACAATAGATATGTGCTCATTTAAACCACATGATATGGATGGCAAGTTCCCACCAACTCATATACATCAATTGTAATACATGAATATCATTACAGAGACACTCACAAATAAGGTTTTTGACATGATTTTACCTGTCCCTACATTTAATATTTACAAGTATATGATCAAAATTAAATGGTGCAACAGACACACATGCTCACTTAGGGAGCAATATGTGTAATTGTAATTGTCAAAAATGTTAACTATTGTAAAATTTGCGGAACAAGGAGGGGTGTGTTGGGGGGCAGTAGCTGCAGACAAGCCTTCCATCTCATAGCTAAAAGCTTGTGAGCCTTTGAGCCAGTAAAACAGTTAAACTACAACCCTGTCCAGCCCCACATGCCAGCCATGTTACACTGCCTCCACTTTAGGTCCAGGGTGCATACAGGTTTCATCCCACCTCTGACACCAATCCTATTCAGAGTCCCAGACTCACAAGGTTGTGCCACAGACACATGATGATGGCCTGACCGCCAAAACGTCTGTCTTTGTTTGAAGCGGTCACTTCATGTTATACAAAAATAATTGTAAAAAGCAACAACACTATTTTTCAAGGATCTAAATAAAAAGCTTGTTTCTTGTGTGAACCGACTTGGTATTTTCCAGTCTCACAAGGTGAAAACGTTACTCCCCCCTCATCCTTACCTCAAAATAAATCTGAATCATGAAACCTATTATTTGAGATGCATTACTGAGTAAAACACTCTTAAGACTGAGCTGCAGAGTAGCTTGGAGATGAGTCAACCATATCTCTCGTAAAGACGTGATGTTAGCTTGTTTGGGATTGCATGTTATAGACCATTTACATTAATATGCCACAAATAAGGTAATGAAACACTGAAGGGTGACCACAGTGGCTAACAGAAAAAGTTACAAACATCACAAACACAAGTTTGTGCAAAGTAACAAACACAAATAA
This sequence comes from Aldrovandia affinis, assembly GCA_029706075.1. Classification (NCBI taxonomy): domain Eukaryota; kingdom Metazoa; phylum Chordata; class Actinopteri; order Notacanthiformes; family Halosauridae; genus Aldrovandia; species Aldrovandia affinis. The sequence goes on along the minus strand of JAINUG010000001.1, from coordinate 19,875,089 downwards.
ATTACAAACATTATTTCACTGTTTGATCATTTCATTGTAATTTCTGAATGCTGAATAACTATTCTTTTTCTTGTCAATGGACAGAACTTCCGTTACAGTAATTCACTTGAAACCACAAGCTCCTTCATAAACGGGCCAAAGGGTAACAGAGTGTTCAGCCAGGGCAATTGTACAATGATGTCACTTGGTGATCTGGCGAATTCCTAAAGGCAAAAGTTCCGACTCGTTCATATCCGGCCCAAGACAATTAGCCAAGAATCTGAATCATCTGACTTTCCCACTCATCACAAGACAGAGAGTAAGAGCTTCCACTGACTACGAATGCCCTCTACTATGTAACAAAGCATGTCATTGTTGTCCAGTGCACTTGGAGTCTAAATGAACTTAATAGCTATTATATAAATATACACATCCCCGACACTCACATTAGACCACAGTGACTAACTGGCCAAACTAGAAAAAGAGAGTGCCCACATTTGTTAGTAAAACATTAGTCACTGAAATCCATTTCTAGCCAGAGGCTTTTTTTAATCATCAATAAGAAGAGAATAGAAGGCCTTATAACCTGATTAACAGACCTTTATTTAAGTTTAGTGCCTGCGTGATTACAAATCAGGAAACTGTGACTCATTTCACATAATGTCACAGTTCTCCCATTGGAACTCATTCATGTCTGCATCCTGCAGCTATATTTGCGTTTCACCAAGGCCAGTTGAGAATCTACCCATGGGTATTCATCTTCATTCCAGAGCCTGTGTTGAACTCTCTTACAAGTGTAAATGTGAACTTCTTAAACATAGGGCTCTGAGTAAGTAAGTGGTTAAAAAATGTGGTAATATGACCCATACGTTCTAAATTTTGAACTGAAATATGGTTGCAATTTGACTTCCTTATGACAATTTGATTTATTTTCTTTTAATCTGTTCGGGGTTTCAGTTTATTGTAATTAAACGATTAGTGTGTCAAAAATTTAAGTGATTAGGAGGATTATAATTATAGAGGCTATGGATTTATATTATTTTGTGCACATGTTTTATTGAACTATATTAAACATAATGTAGGCTATTACAAATTACAATCATATGGACCAGGGGCAATGATGGATTGACATTATTTTAATGAATTATTCTGGAAACGTAGTGAACATACAATTCACGTTCAAGGGTTGCAGCTGAGAATATATATATATAATAATATAATAATTTGGTTATAATATATATTTATTAGAGGGCAGCGTTGGGTGTTATTCATAGCATGTATGCTTGCTTGTAATTTACTGATAAAAACTATATTTTAATATTATAACACTTGCTTAGATGTGAATGATTACCTCAACCCCCAAATAAAGCAAAGCTGGTCTACAGCTACCTTCATGTTTAATTCTCGAAAGCACTATTTTATCTTGTCCCAATAATGTATAGCGATGTAATACCAAAAAAACCCGCAGCCTTCGGTATTTCAACATTGCCTCAGGCTAAAGAATTTTTTTCATAAAAAGAAAAAGGAAAAGGAGGATTACGCAATTTTATTTCGTATGAAAGAACTTCCACTGTGCCTGTCAAGCTCCGCGCCGCACACTTTCGCGAAACCTTAATGACTCACGCGCCCACCAGCCATGTATTGAAGATATTACTGGATTACGAAAAAATGCACAAGTCAACGAGTCTCAGAGTCATCCCAACCCGAGAAGAAGGGAGGAACGAGGAATTAGACCAAATGAAAAGAAAGAGGCAAAAAATGAGTAGTGACTGCTGTGTGGGAAGGTAGGGAGGGGCTTGAAAAGTATCAACTTGTATGTTTTAGCTGTTGAGGCGTGCACAAAAGCAAACCATTACTAGACTAAGGACAGATACAGCAAACTTACTAATACGTTTGCAGGGCAGAGATGGTTTGAGGTGGGATACGTAACTCAATAAATAGTCTCTCTCTCTCGAGCTGCCAGACAGTTCACTTTCAGACAGGCTGTTGCACCAGCGCTGCTTTGGACTGAGGACTTTTTTTCTCCTGCAAGCGTGTGTAAAACACTCAAGTCAGGGAGCACGAAAGAGAAAAAGACAACGAAAAATAGTCAGAAAGCTCCTTGAAATATGATCACCTTGTTGTTTCTCGTGATGTTTGTTCCCCGTGCGCTATCTTCTTCGACACGTAAGTACGAGAAATATTAATGTGTAATACTCATTGTAAATGGCCGAGTACTGACTCTGCCGTGCGTCTATTTGTTTAGTCTTTTATTCGAGTTAAGTATCTATAGATAGTACGAAAGGGGAGGGTCGCTTTTCCAGAAAAGTCAACAAAAACCTTCACATCTTTCTAAATACTTAACTACCATAATATAGAAAATATGATAGTAGGCTTCAGATGGTGTGATATAGCTACAGTGTCATAGGTATATTCACATTACCTAGGCTACTATTGAATAATGCAGTAACGCTAAACTTGAATATTCACGCTATTCAAAGAAATAATGAAGTAAATATGGTTGGTTTCTCATTACATTTTAATGAGCTGCATATTAATTCAAACAATATTAGAACGTCCCTACTTGAAAAGGACCGAACCGCTATAAACATTTTCATCAGCTACCTGGAACAATTAACAACATAAAATATATATATTTAAAATATTTTGCAACACTGTCGCAACACTTTGCCGATTTACCATGATTTATCATTATGATTAACAGCGCAAATAATGGTGAAGTCAACAAAGCTGGATTAATTATTTTAACATTGATGGCTTAACTTAATGATTTTCAAACAGTTTACTATGCTGATTGATTGTCCTGGTTGTTTCTCAGATAACAGTCTAATAGCGTCTGTACTTTCAGATCGTTTTACAATGATATATCCTCAAATGAACAAATTAAAACCAGAACCCGCATGTCACATATGACTTGTAAATAAAGTATTGGATGTAAGTGGTCGATTTCACACATATCATAATCACTCATATGATGATCGGTTTTCCGATTACTTTGAGTTATCATCCTCATGAAAAAGCTGCTTAGTATGTTAAAGGAACATTCGAAAAGTTAATTGCCTCACAGAGGAATTTCTCCCGTGAGTTTTCATGACATAAGTCTAGTGAATTGCTTTATACTAGGTCAAAACACAAATTCAAAGCCCTAATACAATGCTTTCATTTCAGACAACTACATTTCACCATATACACCAGGTTGCAGTGTCACACAGGGTGCATAGAAGCCTATGGAGGCTACAGTACCCTAGGCATGAAGGGATTGTTTATTGGGCCTTCCATTTTATTGGATAAGTCTGTTATTTGAGGTTTATTTCAATTTACTTACTTAGTAAGATATTTCATATTTAACTTTACTTGCAGAAAATGTTTTTTGCATGTAATTTATATATGTATTATCTAGATATTTCATAATTATTCAAAAGAAAAATCTTTTGTGCATGCTTCCAATCAGACTGACGGATGATATTAGCTACATATTGTCAAATGTTTTTTTTGTGATTTTTTATTACCAATCCACCAGTACCCCATGACCACTTCCACATATTTCATGGCTTGAATTTGTTACTATTACGTGTCAGATTTAAGTATTTGCTTCATTTGTTTAAAAAATGTTACAAGCTCGGAACATGAGCTGTGGAGTGACGATCCTTTTGTCTCGCTTAGAAAGAAAATGTAGGTAGGCTTTATTCCTTGGTGGAGGGGATCGTAGGACAAACAGAGTTGGGCAAACACAGAGATTAACGGCCTTTCATCAGCCTAGGCAGACTGACATCGCAACAATAATCACAAATTTTACTTAATTTACTTCTAACCAGCTGCTATCCAGCCAAGTGGAACCTATTTTAGCGGTTACTATTATGTACATTATAGGTGTAATCAGATAAACCTTTTTCAATACGATTTTATTGTAAAGACGCTGTGTATCATACCCGTTCTATTATAACTACAACAAAATATTTCTCGACCGAGAGTGCAAAACATTTCTCAAACTCAGCGATCCGTTTTTGGAAATCCCTCAATTGTATGCCAACATTGTACCTGATTCGGCGAGGTTCCATACGATGCAAACATTTAAACATTTCCTTTCCAAGGGCCATAGCTAAATTGCAAGTTTCATTAAAACGTTTATATTAAAGGACTTGCTTATGTGCTCCACTTAAAATAGCCTCTGGTTCTGACCGCTGCGTTCTAATGACAATCTTTTTTTCTGTAATTCAAGGGTTTCAAGCCGTTGCTCCTTGCTGTAGCGCGTGCCATACGAGCTGTGTATAAAATGGCGCAGGACTGCAAATTATTCTCATTAGTATTAGTTTCGGCTACAATACTTTCAATTATGACTATTGTCCTATAGTCAACATATTTAGGACAGTGTTTTGTCTAAGGTGTTGACCTTAAGTTGTTAACTTAATCTTTGTATATTTGTCACGAAGGTATTAATTAAACCTTAAATCTGTTGCACCAGCTCCAACCTCCAGTTTAGTGGAGCTAAATGCTGCATATTGGCACATATGTTAGATAGCTTGTCCACCCACCCACTAAGAGCAAACTTAATAAACTTCCTCACATTAACCCTTAAGTCTCCCTGAAGGAACAAAGTGGTAACACATTACAACGGTAATGTTTTTCCAGGGGGGTATTTCACATTAACATTAATCATACGCTGGACAGAGATGAGTAAAGATCGTGGTATGGTAAAGCATTTATGTATTTGACAAACAACCTTATGCGACCTTTTAAAGTGATCTCCCAACTGTTTTAGCACTGAAACCATAAATCCACCTCCATTACTGAGGGTCGTAAATATCGCCTCTTTGTCTCTGTCCTCCAGAGGTGGCGGCCATCTTTCCCCAGGACCCGGCGCTGCGCATCGGCTCCGGTCTGACAGCGACGTGCTCGGTGAGCGCGGAGTTGGGGATCCACGCGAGTTCGCTCTTCTGGACCCTGAACGGGAAGCGATTGCCCGCTAGCACCTACAGTGTACTGGGCCCCACCGCGCTGGGCGTCACCTTGCTCCAGCTCAACGGCTCTCGGCAGCAATCCGGGGACAACCTGGTGTGTCACAACAGCGGTGGGCACGTGCTGGCGGGGTCCTGCCTCTACGTTGGCAGTAAGTCTCAGTCAGTGGAAGAGCCTTAAAACCTCAAAGTCTCAAAAGTCGCTCTTCAGGGTATCCTTTGAATAATCGTTTGGTTACAGATGTATGTACCGTGACATTACTGTTTATGTACTGATTGTCTCTTCTGGTCACTAATTGTTCTATTCATCCACATTGTAGTGTCTTTGGGTTTATGAAACTTTATAAGTGTAATCTATTACTATTATTATTATTATTATTATTATTATTATTATTATTATTATTATTATTATTATTATTATTATTATTGAAATACTGAGTTTTTTTGGGGGGGAGGCGGAATTCAAATGTACTTACTGTAAGATTTGAATGCAAGGCCTGCCCTAAAGCACATTTGGTACAACACTGCTTTGAAGTCAGCAGACACATTTGTTTGTTGCTTTTGTACCAATGCTCTTGAAACCGGCCCACTGATGTACAGCAGGACTGTTAACAAACACGACAAAGATGGGAATTTGGAACGCTCAGGCAACAACTGAAAGAAAGCAAAAAAAGTTTACAAAATCAAATAGAAATGTGGTGTCCTTTAAAGGAGTGCTGCCGTATTTAATATTTTCAAGGTGAACTCAGGATTACGTAAATGCTTTAAGATCATTATCTACGATGCTGCCGTGCTTTTAACTCCTGTGTGGTCCATTCACTTTTCAGTTGCTAACAGGGAAGGGGTGACAAGTGTACGAGAGGGCAAATGCGCCGCAGGTGCCATTAAGACATGTTCCTATGAGTGGGGGCGATATGAAAACATACGGACACATGGGAAAGCTTTTTGCCAACACCAGAGACAGAGTCAGATGACTTCCATTCTCTGTTGAGAGCGCAGATATCAAGTCAGCAGCTCCGTTGAAAATATTGTCTCCGAAAGCCTCATCCATGCGTTACAGTAGGGCACAATCAGCAAACTGACACCCATGCTTAGCTGGTTTTTTTTCTCTCTCTCTTCTTTCGTACATCTGTCTTCAATGGAAGGAATCTTGGAAAACATCCAGCAGTAAAAATGAGGATGACAGCTGAAAACTCACGGCAGTGGATTTCTTCAAAAAAAAAAAAAAAAAAAAAAAAAGTTTCAGGGTCAAAACTCAAAATGTCTCAGTGTAAATTTGGGGGTTTGTGAGTGTCTAATGTGGTCATATGGTTTCTGTCGTGGTTCATAAATGTTTGTAAATGGATTACTCCAGCCATGCATAGTAATAAATGAAAGCCTTGTCTTTTGTTCCCCTCCCCTCCTTTGCTGGTTCCAGTGCCCCCTGAGAAGCCAGTCAACCTGACCTGTTGGTCCCGAAACACCAAAGACCTCAGCTGCAAGTGGGCCCCTGGGGGCCAAGGAGAGACCTTTATTAGAACCAAGTACACCTTAAAGTATAAACTTAAGTGAGTCCCCTGAGTCTCCTCTAGCTCCTCACCCCGGAGCACAGAATTGACCTGCATAGTTACCTTTCCAGACCTTGTCCCACAGAACTCCATTTCAACAGGTGCAGCTACAATAATATACCACTTACTTTTTTTTGTATCTGACATTCAATAAATGTATAGCATAGACCACTTGTAATGAAAACTCGATCTGCTGTCACCTTGCAAGTTACATTACATTTTTTCGCTGTGGAATTCATAACTGCAAGTTTACTAGGTGTGCGACAGCGGCACACTGTCCCGAAGCCCAAATCCGACTTCTTATTGTTCCCCTCCACAGGTGGTATGGGCGAGAGAGGGAGTGTGAGGACCACAATGCAGGGCAGCCCTACACTTGTTACATCCCCCGGGACTTGGCCCTTTTCACGCCGTACGAGATCTGGGTGGAGGCGACCAATCAGCTTGGATCCGCAACGTCCGACGTGATCACCTTGGATGTTCTGGATGTGGGTAAGCGAGGCGCAGATGTCTCCGCTCTCCCTTCTCACCTGGCTGAAGGCACTAACAGACCTTCGGACAGCAGAGGGGTGCAGTCTGGGCTGCTTCTGTTCCCCTCAAAGTTCCCCTCAAAGACCCACCCTTCTCTTTGATGAAATCATCCTTCCTTTACTCACAACCCCTCCCTCTCTCTTTCTCTCTCTCTCTGAGTGCACACACACGTTTCTGAGAATTGAATTTTATGACCGCTCTAAAGATCATAGCATGAAACCCCTAAAGCTAGCATAGGTGGTTAAGGATTTTGACTGAGAAGGTCAGGCAAGTTGAAGTGCTATAAATTTCCTGATAAATTAAAAGAGTTAGGCGCCTTCAAATATTTTTGCTGTGTATAGAATTACATATTTTCCAATGTGATGGACTTTTTCCGTGGGATTTAAGACAAAATTAAAACTTTAAAAAAATTGAATTATAATTTTTTTTTAAATCCAAATCAAATCTTATTTATTTGATTTGTTCATTTTATTACATTTTAAAATACATTCGTCGTGGGGTTTAAAATTACAGAGACCCAAAACAAAAGGCTGAGCTTCTGGGAGTGCCATTGGAATGGAAAGCGCTGAAATAATGACCTTTGTAATCAGGCCAGCCACACCTTGAGAGGAGGTGGCAGGTAGGCACGAAGGCAGAGGAGGCCATGGGAGCAGGCCTCAGGATGCCAGACACATGACGCATCAGATCTCCGCATTTCTCCACCCTCGCAGTAACGGAAACAATAAGCCTCGGTATTTGCGCCCATGATTGGCTGTCCCCGGGGGGCGAACTGATAAAACCAATAAAGTTCATCGTCTCGATGGGTGGGACTGAAAACAGGGGATTGAGCAAGCAATGAGTTTCACGCGTGGGCAGACTTGACATTTTAATGCATCTCCCCATTAGCAGTACCACAGTACAGTGCTTTGCTTCTTCTTCTTCTTTTTTTCGAAAGGGGAAAACAGGAACGGCGTTTTGTTTTCAAACTAAGGTTGGACACAAGAGTCACAATCTGGGTGAAGAAGATTGGGAGGAAGATGGTGGTGCCTTTTAGAAGCAGACCTAATTACCCTCAACAGCCCTGATAAACAGCATTAGGGAGAGAGTTGAAAGAAAGCAAGTGAGAAAGGTGTAACAGAGGAGGTGTATGTAGAGAAAACCTGACGAAGGCTATATGCCCAAACACATTGGTGTACAATAATGAACAATTACTTTCTTCCATCCTAATTCAAGCATAGACGGAATTATTTTATTGTTTTGTACGTACTAAGTGTGAAATAAAATGGGAGGGAGAGTGAACTTGACTACTGAGGCAAACGGAAATGACTCTGTCAGTCTGACTCCCTCTGGTGCCACTGCAAACAAAGGAGAAGCAGTGCACTAATCTGAACTGTGGATAGCAGAACAGGCTCAACCTTCATCGTCATGTATTATTCAAGGATGTCGATGGCGGTGTCTAGAAATAGCAGACAGCACTCCATTTACCAGAGGGTTTTTTCTGAGGCAGGACGACCTCCCCATAGCGAGATTGAACGAGATTGAACGGGTCATAGAAAGGGTGCCTGCATGTTTCTGCATTTCTTTTTTTTAACGAGTGGGATGTTTACCAAGAATCCATCAAAAAGCAAAAGCACATCGTATTTTAACATTGCGGGAAGACAAGTCGATGTGTCCCGCGAAGTACTGTCTGAGTCGCATCAGCTCTCTGATGAAACTTGACAGAAACTAGACAGGATAAACAGTGAGTGTGACCCTGTTAAACAATACAGGGAGTGGCTCTTTTACAAATAAATGGCAGGGATATCGTTTGGATGGTGACGGCCTGTGACTCCATGTTTCCACGGCTCCCCCTCAGCAGCAGGGCACACAGCACACAGACCTGAGTCGACAGTATATTGGGAAACCAGACGCATGATATCCAGGTAGACCAGGTGAGGCAAGTTGAAAAAGGCATATTTAGTCTTTGTTACTATTATGACATCAGTTCAGTCAAGGCAGGAAATTTGAATTGAAATTCAATTCATTCATCGAACATTGTGGGCATTTTTAAATGGAATTTCAATTGAATTTCAATTCAGATTTCCTGATTTGACTGAATTGAAATGGAATTGTCCCCAAACCTGGTGTTCAGCATTCACAATGCAGCACATTTTACCAGCTAGTGGATACAATAACTTATTCGTCTGTTTGTTTACTCATTTAACTATGTGCATAAACATGCCAAGCAAACAGAAGAATTCCTTGATTGAACTCTGACTTTTATTAATATTTTGGCTGAGCTCTAAGTTCAAAATGTACTAGACCGAGCCCAGCATAACAAAAGAGCCACGCCAAAACATCAGGCCGTCTGGGACAGATAGGGAAGATTGCCAGGACAAGATAAAAACAAGACCGAATAGGTATTACAAAAAGGGGGAAAACGCGATATAATCAACGAAACAGAAATAACCGCACAACCCGTTTATGATTTAATGGGCGGAATATTGGGTTGGCGTCCAGCGCACGATGCAATTGGGATAATGGAGAGGAGGGAGACTGGCTTGAGTCTCACCACAGCAGCAGATGACAGGCTGTCACTCCCGTCAGGGTGTGCGTGTGTTACTGTAAATCTAGAGGAGATGGCAAACACACCCAAACACATGACAAACTTTGGTCACTGTGCATTTTCTATAAAAAGCATCTAAACATTGGAATTCACTACCAGCTGATATTAAGAGATGCAGTCGTTTTTGTAATTTCACCTCAAAAGTCAAAATACAGCTTAAGGAAAATCAGATCTGTCATCATCAATCATAACATACAGGTAACTGCCAAAATTCTGATGGCTCTGTTATGGTGTGGGGTGCATTTTCCTGGCATGGTTTAGGTCCACTGAACCCCTTAGAAGGCAAGGTAAATGGCAATAAATACAAAGCCATTCTGAGTGACCACCTTCATCCAAGCATTTCTATCCAGATGGGAGTGGTCCCTTCCAGGATGACAGTGACATGTGATCCTGTATGTTCTCACTGATACTATCAGTAATATTAAATAATTCAATAGCCTTTTATGTTGCTGTATTTTAATACAGAAACTTTTAATAAATAAACTTTACTATTTATACCTATATGTGTTTGTGCATGAATTTTGTTTTATTCATTTCCTTTTTTTGATATATATTTTCATTTTCTCTAGTTTATTGTGGACAGGTGTTGGAAATGAGCCTTTGACTATAAAAACTTAAAACAGTGCATCTGATGCTTGTTTTTAACATTGTAACAAAGCTTTTGCTATGTCCCTCACAAATATAAAATAAATAAATAAATTAAAATGATGCGCACCGCTTCTTAGCCTTCACCTACCATCCTTCACGATATAAACTACGCCCACTTCCTTTACCTGTATGCCAGATACACATGCAATCATCATACTTCACTCTCTCCAAACCAGGAATAATAAAAGCACTAAGCATCACAGTTTCTCCCTCCCTGTCATACAGTGGCAAGCGTGTTGTTTTGGGGAGCTGCTGTGCCTATTTATTTCTAATGATGTTCCTGGCTCAGCAGCACTTGAGCAGTGATAAAACTGAAATTCAAACTGCCATACTGGCTCGTATCAGAGCAACCACACGTGCAGCTAAGGCAGATCAGTGGAAACCTAGGGGAAGACAATATCCCAGAGGCTCATTTTCAAACACACACTGACCTTTTCTACCAGACACAAGGTTAATTACAAGTGCCAAGTATCTATACAGCTTAAATGGGAATTGCTTGGCACACTACAGGTAGTGAACAAAAGAATGGAAATGCCAATGTAGTCACTTAACAGGGTGTTGGGCCACCATGTGGCACTCTTTTCCAGAGCGACTTAGAGAGCTTACAAGTTCTTTACATACAATCAATTTATACAGCTGGATAGTATTGCAATTCAGGCAAGTACCTTTCTGAAGGGAACAACGCAGGGCCCCACCTGGAAATCGATCCTGCAGCATCTGAGTTACAAGCCCAGTTCCCTAACCATTATACTACACTGCCACCCTGCTACACATTGCTGGTGCTACAAATTGGTGGTCACATTGGTGATCACTCAGTACCACTACATTTTACATTTACATTTTAAGCATTTAGCAGACGCTCTTATCCAGAGCGACTTACAAGATGTGCATTAATACAAGGTAAGAACAATCATAGTTAGCGCACAAGATCAGTGCAGTAAAACAGCAATAGACATCATTGCAGGCGTCTGCGTATCATACCTGTAACACTGGGAAAGAAAAGGTTAGTGTTTTTTTGTAGTTTTGTTTTTAGTAACTAAGTAACGATTGACATCGATCTTGCCTTTTAAGAGTACGAGTGTACCCAAACCATGCCAGGAAATTGCGCCCCACGCCGTTACAGAACTGCCTAAACCCACTGTTGGAGCACTGTTGCACTTTTTCTGTCTATTTTTCTGTTCACCACCCATACACGTAAATCTTACAGTGACCAGCCCAAGGTGCCCTTCAAGCCGTCAAGTGTGTGTCTGTCTGCCCCTCAGTGACCACGGACCCCCCAGCTGACATCCATGTGAGCCGTGTGGGGGATCTGGAGGACCAGCTGAGCGTGCGCTGGGGCACCTCGCCTGCCCTCAAGGACTTCCTCTTTCAGGCCAAGTACCAGATCCGCTACCGGCTGGAGGACAGCACGGACTGGAAGGTACAGCACCAGGCACAACAATGTGAAGTAAAGTGAATAATAATAATCATAATAATAATAGTGATGGATTTCATTTATAAATAGCGCACGTTGGTGTCAAGGAACTCAAAGAGGTGCTTTTTTACAGTGAATTTTAGGTCTGAATGGGATGGTGAAGGGTGGGATGGGGGGGTGGGCTTCCCCTCAACCACCACCAATGTGGAGCGCCCTCTGAAATCAAGTGAAAGAGACAAGAAGACACAATCAGACCTTACGAAATATGTGTTTGAAATACTTTTTACTCTTTAGATGCCGGTAAAATTTGAAAAAGCATCACACTGACCAAAACGTGCAATCACATGAAAGGAGAATGTTTTGTTCTGAATATTGGCGAAAATAGATGCCTCTTTTTAAATTGTCCATGATCTGTAGGTATTTTCACGGTGTCTAAAGGGTCAAAGTGGTTCAAATGATTATTTCACCCGGGTCTGTACACAATATTAAATCCATATCATAGGACTCAGGAGGAGGTTGAAGTTGAGTGTTGTACAGTGCTGTGCATGACTGAAAGGTTCATTCTGCAGGGGTTCCAGAGGCCTAATGAATGCCATCAGTGTGATCCCCCCCCCACTCATTTTGAATAGAGACACAGCTTATGTTACATGTAATTCAAAGGCAGATGATAATCTCAACAAATAAATAAAGACTACCTACACCAGGCACTGGGAATCAAAATGGCAAAGCAAAGCAAATACATTAAATAATAAATTATAACTTGACAACATAGCACACTGAGCTAGGGCTGCGCCTCGACACAGCGCTCGATAATTCACTGCCTTTCATGCCACATGGTCACAGTGTGCTAGTGCGCATTATCATTCCGCTGCAAGGTAAGCCATTGCTACATTTCAAAGATTTTATGCTTTTGTTGAAACGTGCAGCATTTGAGGGGGAAATTAGTAGAGATTTAAAAATGATATTTGGGTTGGGTTGTTTGTAGCCGGTACGGACTTAACAGAGGTAATGCAATTAACCAAATCGTTAAAAGTCGTAAGCAATAAATAACCGTTTTTTCTCTGGGGCCAGTGTGTCAAGACAAACTGAGTGATGTAGTGCCAGGGAAGCTGTGTGTGTCCGTTGTGGCTGTGCGCATCTACCATTTGTATGTCAGTCTGAAGGGAATATTTTTGCATGAGGTGCACGAGTGCCATACGTTTTCCTGAGAGTACCGAGCTGGGCTTTGGTACTCTGAACACTAGCCTATAGGGGCCTGCTCATTGTTAAGTATTAATTGGGACAAAGAGCATCCAAAGAGAGTGTTTTTGTTTTTGATTGAGTGCGCTCGGTATCAGTGTGGCCTACCGCAATCGGCCGCAATTAGACATTTATACAGTTCCTTGGTTTTTACCCTGTCAGGTTGTGGACGATGTTGGCAACCAGACGTCCTGCAGGCTGGCAGGCCTGCGGTCAGGCACCGTGTACTTTGTCCAGGTGCGGTGTAATCCGGTGGGCATCTACGGCTCCAGGAAGGCCGGGATATGGAGCGACTGGAGCAATCCCACAGCTGCCTCTACTCCACACAGTGGTAAGCACTTTGGGAAAAGGGGAACTTGATATCCAGGTCTAGACTACATTGGAATTGGATTATATACATTTGTACTTACACTTACTGTACGTTCTGATTTGGTCTGAGGCACTGGCTCGTCAGTCTGTGTGTCATTCATGGCGTTTCCTTCAGGGAAACGGGAATCAAAAACGCTTGGAAAAAGAGCTAGAGTGTGGGAGCAGTGTGGAAAATGTGAACAAAATTTAGAGGGAAATAGGCTACAATATAAAGATGAAAGCTCGTGTCAGTTCAATGAGCCCCTATGCTGTTCCGTGTTATAGCGAGGCAGTCTTCCTGCGATCATTTAACAGACCGAAAACATCATATGGATTTTATAATCTATTCTCAATTTCTTCCAATGTTGAGGTTTAATATACAATTTTTCCTTGGTTGAAAGCAAAAAGGAAATATCGTAGACTTGAGCTACAACATCCTGTACATGTAAAATTTAATCCGTACTTGACCCCAGAAAACGAGCAAACAAAAACGTCAAAAAACATGATAGGGATCTTTCATCAATAGATACGAGAACTTAAGCAAAATGGCAAAAAGGCTAAGGGGGATATATGATTGATTTTTTTTAATGTATTTTTTTTCCTCAAATCTTCAAAGATTGATAAAGTTAAATGCAGCCTGGCCGACTGCATTGAAGCTGTCACCAGAGGACATGGAAGCTGAGTGGAAACAGATCCAGAAATACAACAGCATATACTGGGTTACATGTTGTCTACTTGCGGGAAAGGAGGAAATACTGAACTGATGTTTTGCGTACATTTTTAGTTGTGTCAGTGAGATAGTACCTTTGCTTTCATGAGGAAGATATAGTAGATATCCACATTCTGATCCGAAAAAGACTCTATATTGACTGCATATTTCTTGCCGGCTTTTTCACTGAAGTTTTTCAGGTGCCACGTTTTTTGCCCGAGGGCCCAATAGATTGAGGGCCTCACCCCCTTCCCTCGTGACCCTGTAGGGTTGTAGTCCCAGCCCTCTGGCCCACCTCGCTGCTGCGCTCTAACCCTGGGATCGCTGTCCCCTCGTTCTCTCCTCCCTGGCAGAGCGGCTGCTGAGCGGGTCATGTGACCCCAAGTCCGGCGAGCAGAACTCCACATTGCGGAGGGAGCTGAAGCAGTTCTTCGGCTGGGTGCGCAAACACGCCTACGGATGCAGCGGCATGAGCATCAAGCTGTACGACCAGTGGCGTGTCTGGCTGCAGAAATCCCACAAAACGCGCAACCAGGTAGGTAAGGAGAATTTCCTCTCTATTCCATTCCCCCCTACACTCAGGCCAGCCCCAAATACACAGGCCTCACCTCTGTTGGTTGTTGTTTTTTTTGTGTGCACACACGCACCCGCTTTCGAGCGTTGTGAACTCAAAGTGCACCCTGAGTCTCTGACCCGTTCAACTTCAAAGCTTTGTAGATCGAAGTTAACACATGCATGCTGTGGGAGAGGACATGCCTGTTTTTTTTGGAGGCGCACTAAACTAACTGTGCTGTTTTTATTTGCCTTGGCATGAAACGGAGCTGTGCTCAGGTATTCAAGTGGTTTTGACTTTATTACCCCCAGAATAGTGGAAGTTTATTTCAGCTATTTTCAAAGTCGTGCACTTGCGTTTTATTGCATTTTTCAATGGCAGAGATTTGTGATCTTCCGTCAATTACCACAACAAAGAGAAATAAGCACATAAATATAATTAACGAGCAGTTTAATGTATTCCTTTTGTTTTGCCTCTCTGTGACGTGGGCTGCTTGTTTCATGTTATAACACAGCCCAAATGGCAGCCAGAAGGACTGAATCTTGAGTGCAGAGCTCAATACGAACCCACATCCTCTGTTCGCCCTCTGAACCATATCAGTGATTGTTGTGCTACTGGGAGAGAGGCCTGTTAAGTCTATTTTCACTTGCCTGTTTAGTTGGGAAGTCTTCTCTGAATATTCACTTCCACTATCCATTTCTTTCAGATTCTACAAGGCGATAAATCATAGCATACAATCAGCACCCAAAAAAACAAACAACAAAAACAAAATATTGAAAGCAGAGAAATTGGGACAGGGTGCTTTGAGTAAAACAGATGCAACATCCTGAAGTGCTGCTGGAACACACAAACCAAAGTTCTGCTGCTGCGGGAAACCATGTGGAACATTCCAGAAACCAACTGCACAGGGGAATGATTGCGCTATACTGAGATATCTACCCAGACTGAGATCAGAAGCGCATATCACACCATCAGAACTGCCAAATCAGCCAAGGAGGGGATGAACAGCAACAACTGGATCTATTTGGGTCGCATTTCTTTTTAAGTGCACAATTGAACAAGATTTTTATTTTTTTGTTGTTTTAAATTTTACAATGATGCTCTTATTCTGGAGCACCGATTTAAAAATGATTAAAAAACCAGTCTGAATGTAGCGTCAGGAAGTGTATTTATCAATCGGTTTGCAATGCATTAGGACGGATATCTGCGCAGTAGAACGCAGCCGCGGCTCATCCGCTGGTATGGGCTTACAAGGACTGTGACTGGCACAGTAAGTTTATTTATCATTCGGTTTGCAAGTCATTGGGACAGATATCTGCGCAGCCATGGCAGATCTGCTGGTATGGGCTCACAAGGACTGTAACCGGCGCAGTGCAGGAGCAGCAGCTCCTCGGCACAGATGGAAGACGGAGGCCAGCCACCCCGTTTATCAGCGTCTCAGAAAAGGGTGTGCAGAGAAGAGGATGTGATGAGGGGAAGCCTGTCAGCGATGTGTAATGGGTCTGGGAACTAAAGAATGACTTTCTCAATTTCCCCCGCCCCCCCATACCTTTGTCACGTCCGCCTGAATTAATTTATCACTATACAAGCTGTGTGTATTCATACCAAGCGTCTCCCAGTGGTGTTCGTGAGCTTTCAAAGCCACCTTGGCCTTGCAGCAGTTGTGAAGGGGAGGTTATCGGACAGTGGAGACGGCACCTGCTCCCTCCAAATGACCCATTACAGAAGCCAGGATTAAGGAAGCAGACATAGATCCATCACTGAGCCGCTGGTTCCACGATGTGCGCATCGATGGCAGACAGGAAGCGGCGTTCTGGACCAGGGTGTGGGCTCCTGTTGGATGCTTTGCAGTGGCACTCCACAACATAATGCTGAACTATATGTACTGTGTGTGAATGACTGTATGTATGAAGACTTTTTTTGTTTTATTATTATTGCCTTTATTTTTGTATTGAATTGTATCAGCATATTTAATAATCTAAAGTCATGATTCTTTCCTTAAGTTATGTGTAGGTAGAGCCAACAACAATGATAATGTTATAATTGAGCAACAGTTGCTTATAAAAAACAATAAAGTAAGGAATAACACCACTGGAAATGTTAACTTTGTAAAACGGCACGTTTGATTACTGATGCGGATGAATGAAAGATGAAATGCGGCTTTGGCTGCGTTTGTGTTTAATATTCAATACATAAAACCACATTCAATATTGAAACTTTAAGAATCCTTCTCACAGCGTGTCAGGAAAAAGCCATTTTGCCGGAGCCTCAGACCAGCTAAATGATGTGACCTTTAGATGCGGCACAAAACTGCAGCAGTCAGGTAGATGGCATTAAAAAGATTGAAGCCAGATAAGAATCAATAACTTAGACAAAGAAGAAAAAAAAAAAACCAGAGGTAAGTTGCAGCAGCGGAGTCCATCGATCTCTGTCAGAGCGGCCCCTCGAGAACTCCTGTCACTCACTTTCCTCAGAGTCGTATTTGAAGTCCTGCAGGATCTCGCTCAGAGCCTCCTTGTTCTTGATCATGCTAGGAAGGAGGGAGAAGAGGAGGAAATGTGTGTTATAGCAGGCATTCTAGGGAGTGCGTTATCCCACATATTTACGTGAACGATGACAATGACATGCACATTTAAACAAAACTACGAACAGCAGAGGCAACAAGCCATGGTCCTGCAACAAAAAAAAAGTTCAAGCATTTCAACCTTGCTTGAAAAACTTTTTAATTCCATGGGTGAAGTCTGTGTGATTCAGCACTTTATAAAACTGTACAAGACTTGGCAGATATAGATAACCATCAATGGGTAACACTATTGATTTGGCCTGTGGCCTTCTGGGATCAAGCCCGGTGAGTCCCTGCATAAATGCATCAAGATGCTGCACATACACCAGAAATGGCAATATATTTAATAGTTTTACATTTTCCTATACCGATTAAAAATACAGGAACTACTGCAAGGTCTTTCTTATCTTGGCTAAGCATACAGTGTACTACTGAAGAACAGAGATGTGTGTCGACTCAGCATTCTCTGCGGACATTTCACATTAAGAAAATCATAGTTGAGGGCTGGGTTCAGTCTATGGATTTTTTTTTTAAATGGAGGGCGTGTCTGAAGGACTGGGTCAGACTACAACAATCTCTTTCTCAGAAATGATCTGTTAGTAGCAAAATAAGTGACATCTTGCTCTTACTCCTGTCGGATTTCCTGGATCTTCTCCTGGCAGCCCTCTTCTTCCGGGTGATCCTGGGCATTCTGCTTCGCCAATTGGAGCTTCGCCGTCTGTGGCCATGAAAATGTATTGGTCAAACGCTATGCATCATGGTCCAGACATTGGAGCAATCATTGGTCAAACACAGCACCCCCACAACCACACCACCCGATGGGACTGAAGCTGGTTCCACACACATCACCTTCTGAGATTCTCTCATATCTCTTGTTTGGGAAATTGACTGCAGCCAGACTGCACCCCCTGGTTTTGACAGGTTTGCGAATGGTCATTACTGCGTGTCAAAATTAGCTGTTTTCCTGGAATAATTCTTGGCAAAAATCAACAACTCAACTCTTAATTATGCATAACTAAATCATAAAACACTTGTATTGAAGATGAAATTTGTACATTTGACCACACTATTTTAGTCAACAGGCTTCATAACATTGGACTGAGCTCCAAAGCAGTCAGCTGGTTTGAAAATGATCTCTCAGACAGGTCACAAAGAGTTCATGCTGATGGTCAGAAATCATCCTCAACGTTAATTTTTAGGGGTGTACCCCAAGGGTGTATTCTGGGTCCAGTCCTGTTTAGTATTTATATAAATGACACAAAAATGCATCTTTATGCAGATGACACAATTGTCTACTCTTGTGCAAACTCCCTGTCTGGAGCTGTCCAGGACTTCCAAGAATAATTTAACTCCATTCAGGCTGCTCAAAATGGTCTTAACATAACATAACATAACATAAGGGGAAGACGAGAACAGGCCATTCAGCCCAACACTGCTCATCCATTCCTACCACTAATCTGCTCACAAACTTGAGTTCTTGAATTCAGACAAAACCAAATGTATGCATTTCTCCATATGACAACCCCAGCTTGTTACTACCAATATCGCTACCTCTGATGGGAAATGTATTCAGCAAGTGTCATCCTCTAAATACCTAGTAATCTGGCTGGATGAAAGGCTTACATTTAAAACACACATTGACCATGTTGTTAAAAAACTGAAGATTTAACTGGGTTTATATTTGAGAAATAACACATGCTTTAACTTTGCTGCTAGGAAAAGACTGGTCGTAGCTACATTTATCCCAATGATTGATTATGGTGATGTTCGTTACATGCATGCTTCTGCTACCACCCTCCATGCTATAGACAGTTTACCATGGAGCCCTTCGCTTTATTTCAAATGTCAAATCTCTTACACATCACTGTTATTTGTATGATAGTGCAGGCCTGATCTCATTACATTACCGTAGATGGCTACATTGGCATATTTTCAGTTATAAAGCCATCATAGGGCAACTCCCTGGCTATTTAAATCGCCTTTTTAATTGGAAAACAAGTTCTCATAACCTGCGTTCACAGAGCCTCCCATCTTTCATTGTTCCTCGCACTTCCACAGAATTTGGGAAGATGGCTTTTAGTTATTACATTCCATGGTCCTGGAATCTATTCCAGAAAGATGCTAAACTAGACTACTTCTTCCCTCTGGGTGATTTTAAAAGTATTCTGCAGAGCTTAAAAACTGATGTTTGCAGTGGTTTTACTTGAGAATGTGTAACTTGTAACTTGCTGTGTTGTGGTTTTTGTATTGTATTTTTATGTGGCAACATGATCTGCTTGTTGCTCTTTTTGGCCAGCAATCCCTTGTAAAAAGATAGACATCTCAATGGGATACACCTGGTTAAATAATGTGTAATGTGCTGTATTGTGATTTTTGTATTGTATTTTATGTTGTAACATGCTCTGCTTGCTGTTCTCTTGGCCAGGGCTCCCTTGTAAAAGAGATAGACATCTCAATGGGACTCACCTGGTTAAATAAAGGAGAAATAAAAATAAAAAGTACAGGAATATGTGTTCACCTTGTTCAGAGGTTCTTTTCTAAAGGTCCAGGAGTGCCATTCCTTCACTCACAGGAATACTATAAAGTCTGTTTTGATTTAGAAGTGATCTGACATACCAAGCAATAATTCACTTCATTTTTGTTCTATTCAGGTATCCCAAATGCATTAATTTGTTATTGCAAAGTGGAACCCTGACCCCTTGTGGTTGAAAGACTGACTGGCTGACAAGGGTTATGGGAGAAACCCCCTTCCTGAAAACTCCAAGGGAAAAATCAACACTTTTTCAAAGCACACAATTTATGGTCAAGAGACATAAAATGTGCAACGCATTATAATAAAGAGGATTACTTTCTGCTTTGGTTTTTACAAACAAAACCTGAGGTTCGCAACAGCTTATTTAGACTGTCAAAATGACAATACAGCAGAGGGCAAGAGAGGCCAACTTTGAAAACTGCTTCTACGGAGGATGAATTTATATACATTCATCAAGAATTCGTCAAGAATGTCAAGAATTCGTCATTTAGACAGAAGAAAACCCATTTCTGTACTTTGCTATGATGAGACTACAATTAAAACTACAGTGAAAAACAGAATACACCCGCATAATGAAAGGCTATAATTTTGACATCATTCACTAGAGAAAGATTTAGTCTGTGGTTCCTTTTTGACAGCGCAGAATTCACTGCACTTCAAATATAAATGAAACGCCCACAAAACTTGCACACCCAAGAGACAGGGCTCGCCATAGTCTTTCTGTTTTCCCTTGGTCCCTCCCGTAACGTGTGTCCTTGCAGCAGACATAGCACCCTCATTGCAGCTAGCCCCTCCGTACTTTCTTGTCAGAATGGGAAATGCAAGGTGAAATAAAAGCCTACCTACCAGCTCCAACTTCTGCTTCTCCTTGGTCTGCAGCTTCTCAATGTGTTCGGAGAGATCTGGGCGATCAAATTCTTGGTGCAGTCGCTCCTTTATCTCCAGAGCCTCCTTTGAAATCCCACTGAATGCCTGCGTTATCTCGTGGACCAGCTGTCTGTAGTGCTGGAAGTCATAGTGCGGTCCAGTTCTCAGGTACGCCTCGTGGCCCCTGCAACAGAAAGTCCACAGTTTGAAAATAAATAACGTCTCTCTCTCATCTCATCTTCAGCCGCTTATTCCTAGTTAGGGTGGCGGGGGGGCTGGAGCCTATCCCAGCATGCATTGGGGCGAGAGGCAGGAATACACCCTGGACAGGTCGCCAATCCATCGCAGGGCACTACATACACCATTCACTCATACCTACGGGCAATTTAGACTCTCCAATTAGCCTAACGTGCTAAATAAATAACGTGCCCATGCAATTCATTTCAGATATTGTGTGACTGAGCACACTTGACTACTTATATTTTGCACAAACACAATCTCATTACTTACTCCTCAAACAGTTGGTATGCTTCTATCCGTTCAGTCTGAAGCACATAGAACCTCTGGACAAGTTTTTTAAAACCAGTAACGTTGGGTGACTGCAAAAATAGAGAAACACAAAGCATTACCCAACTAATAGTGTTAAATTAGTTACATTAAAATGTACTTTCATTGGTTTAAGCCCATAACTACCACGTGTTGACATTATTGCGAGTATTTATAATAGGCATGCTAGCTATTTTATATACAACTACAATACAATTGTATCGTTCGCTAGCTAGCGGACATGAACAAGTTGCAGACATGATAATGAACTGTCTAACCAGGTAGCTAAGCTTGCTGCTATCTGCTAGCTAGATATTCCCACACAGCTAAAAACTTACCATGACAGTCTGTCCCCTGTATTGTAAGAAAGTTATCAAAGGTAGTTATCAGAGCAATTTTTCGACCATTAGTTGGTTTGGAAAGCTGCGTTGTTACTGCTTTTGAAATAAGTTAAGGCAATGACAGTGTGAAATAATAGTGCTTGCTCAGTTGCTAACAAGCTAAACTTCCTGTGAATGTCCGACAAAAAATCATTTCCGATGTCGCAGAAACGGCAGTGTATCTAATTTATTTTTAAATAATCCGCATACTTGACAGCTATTTATCTAGAAATATATATTAATATTTCATATTAAATCAATGATTACGTCCTAACTAAATTACTGACGTAAAAATGGTGTGGTTCACCTATCCCAAATACTGTTCTAGCTGTCGCCGCCGACCGGACATAAATACTGTGACACAGGCGGGTCACTTTGAAAAGAAGGTAAAGGAGTTTCAGATCAGTGAATCTCTTTGCAGGTAAATGTAAAGAAAAGACGTGTCCTGAAATTACAGATCTCCCTTGGACATTCAGATAAGTAAATTGTGCAATAACTTGGAAAATAACCTTAAAATAAAGTCTTTAAATGAATATGTCTGGTTAATTTCACAAATCTATGGGATATCATCTTTTTTAAATGAAAGGGAGAAAAATCCCTACATATCATAGATAGACGAACGTTGGACAACTGCTGATGTGGGGAGCACAGTCAATCGGATGAGCCATTTTGGAAGATTGAAAGAATTTTGCACAGCACACCCTTAAATACAACATCTGTATTCATCCGATATTGGCGCCATGGGATTGCTCAATAACTCAACCTGCAAAATAGAAACCCTCTGTGAATATTATATGCTAATATTTATGCTATAATTATGGATTTCATTTATATTGTGCCGTTCCTCTCTGGATCCTAAAGCTCTTCACAGTCAAGGGGGCTCAACCACCACCAATGTGTAGCATCCACCTGAGTGATGCACAGCAGTGCATCAGAACACTAACCACACATAAACTGAGGTGAAGATGGAGGGATTGTAAACACTAGTAAATAGAGCAATGATTAGATGACAAGTTTGAGAAAGCCAGGGTTGAAATCTGGCCTGGACACTGGATCTGTAATGTCCACAGTGAGTCAGGGCCTCAGTTTAACATCTCATCTGAAAGACAGAACCTCCTACAGCACAGCATCCCTGTCACTGCACTGGGGCATTTGTTTTTTGTTTAGTCCAATGGGAAGTCTCCCCCTTACTCCTTATGGCCCATCAACACAATTTTCAGCATAGACCTCCTGCTTAGCTTTAACCATTACTTGCATTGAAGTTGAAGGTAAAGTTGCAGGGTGATATGGCTGGCTGCGTTTTATGTCCTATGTTATGACACTGTTGAATTAACTTACACAAAAGATTTGTATCAAAAGAATGGTTCCATTATTTTGCAGGTATACTTTTGTACATTTGTACACCAATGGCTAATCATATTTGTAATGCCTTTCTTAAAGATCCACCATACCTAAAGCTTCAGCTGCTAGTAGAATGGTGAGGTTTTGTTATATGCAATCAGTTGGCAAGAAACTGCATGCAAATATATATACAGGTGCATCTCAATGAATTAGAATATCGTGGAAAAGTTAATTTATTTCAGTAATTCAATTCAAAAAGTGAAACTCATATATTATATAGATTCATTACAGAGTGAAATATTTCAAAGCCTTTATTTGTTTTAATTTTGATGATTATGGCTTAGAGCTAATGAAAACCCCAAATTCAGTATCTCAGAAAATTAGAATATTACATAAGACCAATAAAAAAAATGATTTTTAATACAGAAATGTCGGCCTTCTGAAAAGTATGTTCATGCATATGCATTCAATACTTGGTCGGGGCTCCTTTTGCATGAATTACTGCATCAATGCGGCGTGGCATGGAGGCGATCAGCCTGTGGCACTGCTGAGGTGTTATGGAAGCCCAGGCTTTGATAGCGGCCTTCAGCTCGTCTGCATTGTTGGGTCTGGTGTCTCTCATCTTCCTCTTGACAATACCCCATAGATTCTTTATGGGGTTCAGGTCAGGCGAGTTTGCTGGCTAATCAAGCACAGTAATACCATGGTCATTAAACCAGGTATTGGTACTTTTGGCAGTGTGTCCTGCTGGAAAATGAAATCAGCATCTCCATAAAGCTTGTCAGCAGAAGGAAGCATGAAGTGCTCTAAAATTTCCTGGTAGATGGCTGCGTTGACTTTGGACTGGAGAAAACACAGTGGACCAACACCAGCAGATGACATAGCACCCCAAATCATCACTGCCTGTGGAAACTTCACACTGGACTTCAAGCAACTTGGATTCTGTGCCTGTCCACTCTTCCTCCAGACTCTGGGACCTTGATTTCCAAATGAAATGCAAAAGTTACTTTCATCTGAAAAGAGGACTTTGGACCACTGAGCAACAGTCCAGTTCTTTTTCTCCTTAGCCCAGGTAAGACGCTTCTGACATTGGCTTGACACGAGGAATGCAACAGTTGTAGCCCTGTAGTTGTGTCCTGGAGGATACGCCTGTGTGTGGTGGCTCTTGATGCACTGACTCCAGCCTCAGTCCACTCCTTGTGAAGCTCCCCCAAATTCTTGAATGGGCTTTGCTTGACAATCCTCTTAAGGCTGCGGTTATCCCTGTTGCTTGTGCACCTTTTCCTACCACACTTTTTCCTTCCACTCAACTTTCTATGAATATGCTTGGATACAGCACTCTGAACAGCCAGCTTCTTTAGCAATGACCTTTTGTGGCTTACCCTCCTTGTGGAGGGTGTCAATGACTGTCTTCTGGACAACTGTCAAGTCAGCAGTCTTCCCCATGATTGTGTAACCTACTGAACCAGACTGAGAGACCATTTAAGGCTCAGGAAACCTTTGCAGGTGTTTTGAGTTAATTAGCTGATTAGAGTGTGACACCGTGAGTTTACAATATTGAACTTTTTCACAATATTCTAATTTTCTGAATATACTGAATTTTGGGTTTTCATTAGCTGTAAGCCATAATCATCTAAATTAAAACAAGTAAAGGCTTGAAATATTTCACTTTGTGTGTAATGAATCTATATAATATATGAGTTTCACTTTTTGAATTGAATTACTGAAATAAATGAACTTTTCCACAATATTCTAATTTATTGAGATGCACCTGTATATTGCAGCTGCCCTGCTCAGGATTGTATGCATCATTGAGAAAAGTTATTTTCACAACATTCTCATGTATCATTATTTATATTTATGGCCCATTTTCTTTGAAACTCTTAGATTAGAGTTGATTTATTTTTGCTTCAGCATTATGTTATGTTATATTATTGTAATGGTCAAAGTAAACCATTGTTGTAGAACAATATCAGCACTCCAGAGTCTCCATAAACCCCTCTAGACTAGACTAGAGACATATAATTAGTGTCATATCTCATAGTGTGAGACTGTTGGCACTACTGGACCTACAGTTCTATAATTGAATGTGGCTGTCCAGAAGCTGTTATACTGTCTGTACATAAACATGTCACAATAGGCCAGACTAAATGATAGCATATGTTGCTTATGCATCTGTCTACAGAGCACTTCACTTAATGAATCTGCCTTTGAAGCACTTAGCCACCCTTCTTCCAAAGTCATGACCAGGACACACCCCACAGGCGCTAACACCCCAATCAATCCTCAGTCTGTAATATGCATTCATACTGGCAAAAACAATAATGCTTATTGGCTAAAGTTGTTGATGCAATGCTACTTCACAAATTATATCAGAGTGCAAATACTGATTTGTATTTCTCAGGAATTCACACATTTTAAAAATGCATTGGGCAGTATGCAAACCCTGCTATGTATAATGCAAAAATGTGATTTGATCTGAATTCTTTATTATCTATTGTACACAATAGGAACAATATGATTGCACCAGGATGGTCAGGATCACAATAACAATGATCATATAACCCTCAATATTGGATTGTCATTGCCTTTGCACAGTTTTAATATTTTGGCTTATAAAGTTGGATATTTCTTCTCATGATAACCTCTAATGTATGCCTAAGGTATAAGTAAAAATAATTTAAATGTACATTATAGCCTGTTGAAAAGACAGTCATTCAAAACACAATGAAACCAAATAGTAAGAAGAAGATTGTAGAAAGCCAAACTGTCTTGTTGGTTTACCTCAAAGCCAAGGTGAGACTTACAGTAATAATTTCTCTCCATGTTATTTTAACAGAAATATCACATAATTTCCTGCACTCTTGGCAAGTGCCTTTACTGGTTGCACCATCTGGGGGCCCCATGTTTGAGATTCTTGATGACTAATCATTCACAGGACTGTTTCTAGCCAGTAATACAATAAAAAGCAGTGACTGCTGTTCCTTGGAGGACTGCTGTACTTGGTCTTAATAATGATGTATTAAATAACTTGTTATGCGTACAGGCCAGTTTTCAGTAGAACACTAACAGGGCTAAAGGCCCATAGTGAGCCCTTGGTTAATTCAAAACACATAACACCATGGTAAGGCAGAATGTTATTTTGGCTTTTTACTGTGGCTTAGTTAAAAACTTGATTTTGATTGGTCAAAAGGGTGTCACGGGGGATACATTATTTTTTGATATTGGACATGTTATCCAGGTCTCAACATGCAACATTTTCACATGTAAAAATATCAAAGTTCAATATATATGTCAACTTCCTCCTGACAATGAAAATACACTTAATTCAATAGAAGCAGTCCAGTTCACAAGCAGTGACACCTGGTGCCATTATTTTAATTAATAATTTTGTGAATAATTCTTAACATAATTCACCAATTGTGTATTAATTCATTTGGCAGGTGGTATTAATGTGCTTAGATTTGTTGAAATTAACAGCAATTCAGGATGATAAGGCTGAATTGCATCAGCCCTGTAGTGCGGTTATTTTCAACAACTGACTTGTCCGCACTACCTTACCCCTTACTTAATTAATATCTTCACCAAACAGTAATACTGCCTGTATCTGAAGCATACAAGAGAAAAAGGAAACAAGAAACAATGTCCACTGGTGTGGGCACCACACTCTATTACATTGATGGATCCACAATTGAGTTCCAGGGTTTACAAAAATGTAATTTGTTTCTTTACTGGCAAAGTGATAAGTGATACAGTAGACAAAATGAGGGGAAAGTGGGCTAGATTCATTTGTAAATGGCTCCACCAATTGTATCCACCGTGCTGGTGATGGACAACTTTCATTACAGTGACTACAAAGTGTCTTCAGTAGATTAGATTTAGTGAAGATCTTTGCAGTGAGAATGGGTTTTCTTGGCTAGGGAAGATAAAGCAGAGACATGTCCTAAAAAGAGTGACAGTGTGTTAATGGAGTGTCCATGAGAGACTTGGCAAGGAAACAACATGGCCTCGTAGTTCCTGAGAGAGATTGATGAGCAAATCTCAAGGTATGCCGCCCAGGTTTAGAAGAGCTCACCAGTGCTATAGATTGTTCAGCATTTTTTCACGCTCCACCATACAATAGTCACAAAGGTCAAGAAACTATCAAACATAGAGTGAGATTGTGTGCTGTGAGAAGAATTTATGTTTAAAGGTGGTTTCAGATCTATCCATATAAACACAGCAAAATAGCTTTTTTTCTTCAATGCATTCTAAATAATGTAACATGTTGAAAGTTGAAATCAAACTATTCTCCAAGCTATGGCCTATAGGCCAAATCCAGGCCTTTTTGGAAATGTTCTGACCAGCCTAGCACCACGTTATTTTTCAGACAGCACACAGCAAAATAATCAAAACTAAGTTTAAGTTCATACACTGGGTGAACACACATGACTTGAGAGGAGAAGGTGAAGACAGCCAAATAGATTATTATTGTAACTTCATATGTAAACAAATTATTTTACTCTAGGGTTTTTGGAACTGCAAAATGTTTCTTCCCTGACCAGCCACTACACCGTGGATATCCAGCAGCACCAGGGTGGGGAGAGGTTTAGGATTACCAGAGTCCAAGAATACTATTAAAACTTAAAGTGGTGAGGAAGAAGTGTGTGTGTTTCTGCTGGAGGACAGGTATCACTAGACAAGCCATTTCACAGGCCTGCTACCACTGTATGTTATGCATGTTGTATTGTTAACTATGCAAATACTTGTTTTATACAATATTTTTTATACCTGTTTAAACCTTCATTCTTGTATTACTGTGTTATGGCACTCATGATATTGCTTTAGAAATTATTTCATAATTCATCCACAAATCGGCAGCATTGTGTTCCGTTGGCTAAACCTGTTATTTGGCCTGGAATGATTTGCGTGAATCATTGTTTGAACTATACTGTTTGTGTTTGATCTTCCACCAGGGGTCCTCTGGAAATGACGTAAAAATCGACACAAAGTTGAACAGGGTGCTGTACTAACAAAAAATCGCGTCCTTTCTGTGGTTTGTTGAACTCTGCCGTCACTCAAAAATAGATAAAGAAATAGATATTGACCGGAACCCCTCAAACCGGAAATCGACGCTGAATTATTTGTCTTTCTAAACGCTGTTTCTGGTTGGAGCATTCACACGGTGACGTCGTAATTTCAGAGATCCACCAATGAGCAGGAAAGCAAACTACCGCACGTGAGTGTGTTGTCTTCGTTTCATGGTCCGAAAAAAACTAAGACTATTGTAGACCGCAGAGTATTTCGCCAAAGAAAATTAAGAAGATTAAGTATTTCACAAACCAATGTATTTGAGGTTGATGCTGGATGGACAGCTAGCTAACTTCTAGAGTCTCTTTCCGTAACTAGTAGCTAGTTAGCCGATAATTTGATACACTGCAGTTGTTAGCTAACGTTCGTTATTCTAAACTAAGCACGTAGGTGCAGTTATTTGTTACAAATGTTTCACAAATGTACTTCGACAATTTAGCTAAGATATGTAGAGGGATGAAGCATTCATATTTCAATTCAACGTTAGCAACGTGACACCGCCGTAGCCAACTAGTTAACGTCAGCTAGCTATTAATATTGTGTCGTTCTGCTCGTAGATAGCTAACCAGTTTCCGAGCTAGCTATATTGGCCATGGTGCCCAAATGTATTACCATATCCTGAGCCCAAAAGATAAAACTGCCAGTTTTGTCCATATTGCTATTTAAATTCAAAATGTGTCGTCACAATTTTAGGAGGAAAGAAAAAGCCAGGATGACAGCTGGCTTCCCAACCCCTCAAGCATGTGTGGAAACTGAAATCAGTAACAGTTCTCAAAAAGCCAAAGCTGGCAACGAGGACACTCGAGTGTTGTGCTCCTCTACCACTGACTGGTTTCTTGACTATATCCCTCGCATCGGCCCCTAGAAACGTGGTCGTTTGTATTTCTCATTGACTATGGTTTTTGCAAGGTGCCCTCCATCAGAATTGCCATCACTTTACGTTGTGCGTTTTGTTAAAACAGTGGGACTGTCACGTAATGACAATAGACCTGGAACGTGATTGACTTGGATTTTACTGTTAGCTTCGGGCTATTTGCTACAGTTGTTATTTAAATTGTATTGTGTACATTAGGTATCACCTATTAGGTATCTTGTATGTAACGTTAGGCAGCTCTATAGACTAGACCCCGTTAAGTTTGTCCTGGCAAATATGCTACCTAGCCTTCCACTTTATTTCAATGAGCTAAACAAAGCAGTTTTATATGAAATATTTATTATATTGTACATTACATTCATGTTTTAAATCTTTTTGATAGCCTGTATCAGCATCACTACTGGAGCATTATATTTTTTTCAATGCTTTGCCACTTTAGGGGGCACTTCATATTTCAGAGGCAGGAATGAAACCCCTGACACTGAATCATGGTCCTTTAAAATTTAGCATGTTTCCTGTGGTTATAGAGGTTCCCACTCTCGCAAGAGAGGAGGAGGAAGAGGAGGAGGAGGAGGTGGGCGGGCAGAGTGCAGGGAGTGGCGTCAGGAGCAGCATGAAGAGGAACAGATCAGGCCAGAGGAGTCAGGACCCAGGGGCACCTGCATGTCGATGTGCCCCATACGCGAGGTCCGAGAGAGAGAGGCGCAGAGACTACTGCACCGGTTTGAGATTCTGCCCGGAACAGAGAGTGACCGGTTGCCCAGGGCTGACCCGTCCCGCACCGTGAAGGAATACTCGCGCCCGGCGGCAGGAAAGGACTCCACAAGGCCTTGTGACCTACGCCCCCCTTCTGTGCTGCTCAAGACCATGTGCTTCCTGATCGATGACATCGCCACCTCCCCGACTCTGCAGCCTTGGACTGAGGCATGGTGGCAGTCTCTTCACATTCCTTTATGTCTTCTGCTCTGCTCTCCAGTTCACTTCTGGTCTTCTTGTCCATTGCTTTGTCCTGTTATTGAAAATCACAAACATGAATATGACAAGATGCTCTACTCCAAAGTCTTCCAAAGCAGCTTCCTTAGATGTTCACCAAACATCACTTAGTTGGCATAATCCATAGACTCATTTTCCCCTGTAGTGCAATTTGTTTGATGGAATTTGTTAATCAAATAAAGTTGTATATTTAAAGAACTACTGGATATTCGTCCTGTGCTTTGGCCCAATCAAAGCCTAGATTTGAAGCTGCTGTTGGGGAGCAAGTAGTATAATGGTTAGGGAAATTTCATTTATTTATTTCATTTAATTATTTATTTAGATCATGTTTCACAATACACCAAAGAGACATTGTTTAGCATATCAGTACGATTGACCGAAAAGGTTAAGGCTGAAGCTAAAAAGCTTATGATTGCCTAACCTTTATGCGTTGCAATATTTTCCACACAAAAAAAGAAACCCTTATTGCTAAGAACATAAAAGATCAAAACAAACAAAAAAAAAAAGCAAACAAATGGACTTGTAACGCAAAGGTTGCAGGTTCGATTCCTAGGTGGGGCACTGCCGTTGTTCTCCTGAGCAAAGTACTTGAAGTACTTAACCTGAATTGCTTCAGTAAATATCTAGCTGTATAAATGGGTTGCATGTAAAGAAATGTGAACTGTCTAAGTCGCTCTGGATAAAAGTGTCTGTAATGTAATGGTGTGTTGCAGGGTTACGACTTCGTCTTCGACCGGCTGCGCTGCGTGAGGCAGGACATGGTCATCCAGCGGGTCTCTGGGGCAGAGTGTGTGGCTGTACTGGAGCGGACTGTCCGCTTCCTGCTCTATGCCTCATACCGGCTGTGTGAAGAACCACTGCGGTTATACGACCCCCGCATCAACGACACCCACCTGCAGGAAAGTCTGAGCTGGCTGCTGGACTGCTACTCCAGTGGAGAGCACCGTCACCTCGAAGAGTTCCAGGCCCTCAGCCTTCTCTACAACCTGGGTTGGTGGCTTCTAGCTGGGATCCACTCACCATTGACTTGACCTCAGTGCCACAATTGAACTTCTGGGTGCAGTCTTAAGAGTTTAAAATGATAATCAGTGTTTGCAATAGAAACCATTTTTTATTCTCTGCCATCCCTCTGTCTGTTAGTCCGCTTTGTCTCCACTGTAAAGAGCTTTAACCCTTTGAGGAACACTGTCACAGTGTGATGTTTATTCTAGAACATGTCGTAACATTCTATTTGATTCTAATTGATGACATCATAAAGGGCTGCTAATGACATCCACAAAGAACTGTACAATTCCAGAATAGAACACTGAATTAGAACCAGTACTCTCAATAAGCTCATTCATCAAAGGGTTATTTATTATTATTTATTTATTATTTCATTTATTTATATTGCGCCCCCCAACCAATAGTTACATCAGCCTGGGACGCAGCCCGAGGAAGAGGAAAACAAAAGATAAGAACAATAGGAACATGCAAATTACAAGCAGCCACCCAAAACAAAACAAAGAACATAAAGACATAAATACATCTGTCACACAACCGTAAAAGCTAACTCAGGGATTGTCTCTGGCAAAAATATGTGTTTTAAGTAGGGCCTTAAAAGTCTGTAGGGTGTTTGCAGACTTGATGTTTAAAGGGAGCTTATTCCACAATTTTGGCGCAGTAACAGCGCATGCTTGGTCTCCTTTGTCACCAATTTTGAATGCAGGATCTTCAGGCAAACTTGGTCGCTAGATCTGAGGGATCTGGAGCTAGATGATCGGACCAAGAGTTCCTCAATGTAGGCAGGAGCGAGGCCGTTTAGGGCTTTGAAGACGAACATGAGGATTTTGAAGTTGACTCTCTTAAGAGAGAGGTTAAGTTCATGAAGAGCACTATATAAATGGAATCCATTATAATTATCATTATCATTTTTAATATTAGTAGTAGTAGCAGTAGTATAGCAGACATAGCTCTGCACACATCACTATTGCAGTGTTCCTTCTTATTGTGGAAATACATGTTTGCTTTAATTTCCACTTATGGGATGAAATTTGATCTTTCTTTGTTTGTTTTTTTGGTGTCAGGTTCATCCCGAGCACTGAGATGTGCTCTGGAGTTGCCGGAGCGTGTGCGAGACTCTCCGAAGGTGCGCCTGGCACTGGCGGTGAACCGGGCCCACCTGGAGCGCAATCCGGTGCGGGTGCTGCGGCTGGCGCGCGGCCTGGACTTCCTGCAGAGCTGCGCGCTGCACCGCCACCTGGGGGCCTGCCGCCAGGACCTGTTGCTGCTTTACAGCCACGGGCACAGCAGCCGAAACTGCCGCTTCCCCCTCCAGTGCCTCGCCGGCATTCTGGCCCTGGAGGAGGCCCCCGCCGCCCGGCTGTGCCGGGCCCACGGGGTGGCCGTGAATGGTGATTATGTCGTTTTCTCCAAGGCGTCGTACGTGGAGCCTCCACCGGGGGATCTGCAGAGCACCCGCTCCCCTGAAATGGTGGACAGTAAGCGGGGCAACAGCACCGTGAGCGAAGTCATTCATGGCTGTGCTTGAAAACCCATGTTCGCCTCGGTCTACTGCGGCACTGTGGGAGGACTCGGTGTATGCCCTTCTCAAAGTTGGCAAAGGACTGGGGTTAAAACACCCAAGGTCACTTTTTTAATTTTAAAAGAGAATTCAAGAAAAATATTAATAAAATGAGATTTTATTTTAACCTAAAGTTGTTTTATTAACTTGTGCCTTCTCACTGTACACCAAGTTAATTCAGTCTGAGTTACTAGCAACAACCACAAACTGCAATGATAAACTGAATTAGCTATCCCTGTTTTCCCTTCTGTAATGAATACTGCAGGCTTTTAGTGTTTTTCTGTGTGCTGTGTTACTCGTGGTACAAAATGGACACTCAAAATGGCTGCATACATTTCTGTCATTTATGCTGTAATAGTCATATTTCAGCCTGTGAACCAAGCAACTTTAAGATGGGCCTCCAGTTCAGTCTGAAGGCATTAGCCAGTTGGATGGATCACAGCGTAATTACACCTTATTACAGTTTGGTGGTAGAAGCAGTTTGAGCAACCTCTAGACAGGATAGTAGCCTGTCGCACAGTATATCTGTAAATCTATATGCCTTGAACTGGTGAGTGAGACCTATTAAATTAAGTTGAGAGAGTAAAAGTGCTTTAACATTGGAACATTTCAACACTTCTTTTGTATTCCACACCCGCCTATCATAAAGTGTCTGTTTAGATAACACAAGCCAGTTTATCATGAATTTAGGTGTTGACTTGTCTGAGACACCACGTTTTTAGAGATCCCAGACTCATTCCATTGCAAATAATAGTTTTTGTTTTCATATTTACCACTCTATTGTCGAGATTAGCTTGGTTTACCTTGATATTACGATGCGTTAAACCATACAGATGCTAACTTTTAATATGTGATGCAAAGTAGCCACTTGAGGGTGCAATAGGTCTATTTTTTAAGGCTCGTAGTGTGCGTTACTACATTAGTTTTAGATTGGACAAAGGCGTCGACTTTAAATTAGATTACAGTTGTGAAGAAAAAAAATTGGCTGCGATTTTAAGACATTCTGTTTCCTGTAAAAATGTATTATTCATCTCAAATCCATTGAAAGTTTTTCCATTCATTTTCGCTCCACATTTTACTAATGGAATTGACTTTCCTCGTGAAGAAGTAACTAATTTAATTTAATGTGTGGTCAAGATATTGCACTGGGAATGTTGAAATCAGCTTGGTCTATAAACAACACACATTTCGTGTTGTTTAGACGTGATATTTCTTTCACTTGCTCGCCGTCCAATGGTTACACTGTGGAAAAAGCCAGTGTGTTTGTAGTTTATGGGAGGAGAGAAACCAGCAGCGAGAAACGGAGGCTTGCAGTACTGGAGGAGTCTGCAATAAGAAGGAGCTGTTCGGACTCGCACCATTATTAGAAACAAAAGCTCAGAAACTTCAAAGAGACGAGGAGGCTGTGAGGAGGAGACAGCGACAACGGGATAAACTTTCTGCGGGACTTTTAAGTAAATGAATAAACGCCCTGTCGACCGATACATCGCTTTCTTTATAGCGCGACCTTTCTGGGGGGTGGACGCAAATAATTTGTAATGCTGAAATATGAGAGAACGACACTGAGGCGGGTGAATCAGGCACGCCAAAGAAGAGACAGTCTGTGTGCGTTGAGAGAAGTTAAGCTTACAAAAAATCCAGTTGCACGGAACGGGATTTCTAAAAGTGGGGTAAAAACTTGATCCCATTCGCCGACTCAAGAGAAAACTAAGCGCTCATTCTCCCGTTTGATTCAATGGATACTTTGAGTGACTAGTACCAACTGCACGTTTCATTGTATGTACGGAAGATTTGAAGCCTCTGCTCTCGACACAGGCTTCACAAAGTGAGAACTTGTTGCCCTACGCCACGGCCGAGTGAAGATTATTATGAAAATGTCCCGCCGACAATCGTGGATTCTTTCATGGACTGTTTTCATCTGTATTGTCAGTGGAAGTAATTCACAAGAGCGCCAGTGAGTAACTGTCTCTGTCATTTCTTTTATGTTTTGGCATTAATTTATGATCTAAGGAAAACTCGTGTTTCTCTGCACGAGAATAAAAGTTGTGAATTAATACCATATCTAGGCTCAATGAAGTTCAATTGAACAAATAATGTACGGCATAAACACCACATGTAGTACAGTATGGTTTGTGTTTTGTCTTTATTTTAATGATTTTCTCCGTCTCACAGATTCAATGAGTTGTAATTTGTTTACCACCAGAGAGTCGTTAAACGAGCAGCTGAGATGCATGCAAGACATTATGTCCTAACTATTTGAAGCTTTTTCAACAGCTAGTGCTTTTTAAATTTATAGAGACCACCTAAATGGTTACACACATGAAACATTTTTAATCTGTTTTGGATTTAATTTGGTCAACGTTGTTTCAAGCGGAATGAGACATGAACTTTTAAACTTTTGCTTCACTCAATGCTTACCAGCCACATTGTTCACTGAAAGCCGTGGGCTATGTCTTGAATACGATGTGTTTATAGAGTCCTTCGTGATTTTTACAGTGTCAGGGACCCACGTTACTATGTTGGTCACTTTCAGCCATTCTCTGCTATAGTGTCTTTGTTAGCAGCGTTGTTGTGTAAAGACAATTTAGTTATTGGGTTATTCTGAAGCACAAGACTTATTTAGCATAGCACGCGGTTTTACTGTACGCTCTACTTGTTTGTGTGAGCAAAGTCACCACAGTCATCAGCGCTGTGTTCAACCGAAGCAAATGGTAATAAAAGGCATTATTGTGCTGGCTCACAGGCCACTTTTGTGTTTGTTTGTATGCATACATAGAGACGTACAGCCTTTGTAGGTACAAATAGATTTTAAAATCTTTAATGGATCAAAGGACTGTAGGAAATAGCTAGCTGGAGCACGTGAGATTCCACCAATTTAAGTTCAAGAGAGGGCTTGTACTTCTCACAAGGGGCTAAAGTTAAGGGATTAAAAATTGGTCCTGCCAAGATTTGATGTGATCGCTTTGGATGGAGCATGCCTATGGACCTTGCTTTTTTCACTTCGAGGCTATCTTCCGAGACACGCTGGTAACGATCCACGCTGTGAAAGTTGTTCATAAAATTGCTGCAACTGTTCGCAGGCTATCATTTTCCACGAAGTGAAACACGGTGTTCAGCGTACATCCCTTGATGCCTCTGCCTAAATCATTGTGCTGGTTTCCTGCAGTCTTCGCTTTTTGACAATGGACTTTCCCCCAGTTTGTTTTCTGTTTAAAGCCGGCAGTAATCCTTCACTGCTATGCACGGTGATTGGTGTGATTTTGGGCTCTTTGATGCTATCAGTCAGGCCGCTGTCAACAGCATGCCAGAGCGTAATCCTGGACTATTGAGAATTCTGTCGAGTTAATTGTGAAGGGTTACAGGCGGTGCTGCCAGGAGTTTCACGCTGAACAGTAGAGAACGGTTTTGGGGATGAAACAATATATATTTGACCTATACAGAGAAATATATCAGTCTTCCATTACTTGAAGACGCCTTTACGTGAATCGTCTAGGCTACAATTCAGAATTGTTTGGAGTAGGCTACGCTAGAAAAGATGAATAATTAATTCTGTACACTTCTCCGGTTTTTGTGTTTTGAAAATAAGCACTGCCCAGTAGGCTACTTGATATCGATTTATATGAGAGTTAGTTGAACTTGCAATAAATCAAACGCCAAGAGTCAATTTCCTCCCATTATCTTGCTGCTCTCAAGGCTCTGTGTTCTAAACTAAAGGATTTTCTCATGACTGTCAGGGGCTTAAATTGCCCCTGCCTCCCAGGGCTATAATGCTAACCACCTGATCGCCCACAGAGGGAACGGCTCTTAAGTTCTTTGACTGTTTAATTCTTGCAAAACCTCATTGTTTGAAAACGGCAGTTTCAAAAGTGTCAGGTTATTATAGCTCTGTCTTGCAGGCTTTTGCATGGAAGCCTTCCTCAGGTGGTGAATATATCACATTTGTGTCATTTTTAACTCTGAGCTTTCAGTTGTGAAACCCCCCCTCAGCTGTCCTGACTCTTAATAAATGAGATATTTCAGAAATGTGAACACTAGGAGGCCAAAGGAGAGAGATGCGTAAGCCTGAAATGAATATGTTGGAATGAAGTGATAAGACCAATATACTTTTGCATGCTTTCGGAGTACAATGAATGCTATTGTTTTAGCAAGTGTTTCTAAATCTGGGCCTAAATACAGGAAAAATGCAGGTCCGAAGCAGCCCCGCTCCCCCGCTGTACTTGTATAAGGTAAACTCCTCCCAAACCAAATCTTACAGTTTAATTGGTTCTTTCTCAGAACTCTTGTGCAGAGTAGGGGCTGACCTTTGCCCTTTGACCTTTTGTGACAGCTGGCCTCCACTCTTGGGTTTGTGTCTTGAGAGTGATTGTCTGGAATCTTAGTTTCTGTGTGTGTCGAAAACACTGCCTATTA
Source organism: Aldrovandia affinis (assembly GCA_029706075.1). Lineage (NCBI taxonomy): Eukaryota > Metazoa > Chordata > Actinopteri > Notacanthiformes > Halosauridae > Aldrovandia > Aldrovandia affinis. The sequence goes on along the minus strand of JAINUG010000001.1, from coordinate 19,838,445 downwards.
GGTTTCCTCAGAAGAGGTGCCAGACCACCCAACAAGAGTTCACGAGAATGGTGGTCGACAGGTACTCTGTCCTTGTTGAACCCACCAATGGAATGCTATATGGCCACATGAAACTCTCAGATTGTAAAATGGCTTAATCGCAGGTGAGCTAATACCAAGTGATACCCTGAAGCAGAAATCCTGAAAGGGGACTTCGACCCCAGGTGAAGCCAGCTCTCTCTCAATGTCAACAAGAGAAGGAGGCAGACCAGACTTATGATCTTCCTCACAAACAGCTGTCTTTCATAAGCAGGGGGAGGGGGGAGAGGGAGGAGTAGCTACGATGCTGTCAACTGTTTCTTTTCCAACCAGTATTTCTTATCCTTTGTAATTCTTGTTTTTACTGATGCTTTGAGTTGCCTTCAAAACATTGCGTTGGCCCTGAGTGGCGCAACGAGTAAAGGCACTTCTAATTTCAGGTTGCTCACTGCAGCCTGGATTCGAGCCTAGGCTGTACCAGCCCAAGTCTGTCTGGGAGTCCCGTCCAGGGGTATGGCTGTCCGCCCCCAGTGAGGGGGGGGAGGGTTGAAGCCGGCATGAGTTTGCCGCATGCAAGTGTCTCTGTGTGTTGATGATACGGTCGACAGTTCCGTCTTGGAGGAGGCAGTTTGCCGTCTTTGTCACTGCTGCTCGCAGAATTGCTATGGTGAACTTGCAGTACAGTACAACGGGGGATATGCCTTCAAGCGCGGAGGCCAGATGAAGTTGCTGCACCGTCTTCCGCTCTACCATTTGCAGCTCTCACACTCGCTCCTTCGTTACAAATGCAGTTAGTTAGCCTTCCAGGCCACACTGCACTCTTCCTATGTATGTCTGCCAGACGGATGGAGCTCTTTGTCCCAGCAAGCCGAGTGTGGGTGTATTTCTTCTTTGGCTCTGTGTTTGGGCCTCCTCTTCCTCTACCAACCCGTGGCCTCTGCCTCCCTGCCCTTTTTCCAGAGGCTACCTGATCGCGGCCCCCTCTGTGTTTCGGGCGGGCGTGGAGGAGGTCTTAAGCGTCACCATCTTCAACGGCGTGGAGGACACCAGGGTGCAGGTGCAACTGTCGGTGAAGGGGGAGACGGTGGCCCACAGCCACGCCATCGTGCGGGGTGAGTCACCACAAGCCCCCCCCCCCAAAGAACACACAGTGCGCTGCTGTCTGACCTCTGACCTTCATCGGGTGGGGTTACACCAATGGCTGGTGAATTAGCCCAGATGAGCTCTAAATCTGGACTGATGTTCCCACTTGATAAGGCGGTTTATTGTACGCTCTGGTATGTCTCACCTGGCTGTTGTGTATGTCTGCGTCTGGTTTGTTTGACATCACCTCTGATAGATGGAGCTCGTTGTGCCTCAATATGTCATCGAGAGTGATGACAGCTGAGCCTACTGCGAAACACCCTGTGGTTATTTATCCCAGAATTCCAGTCCCACATGATTTATCTCTCTCAATTTGAGCAATTTATTTTGTCTGGAACTTTATTTTATGTTAATACAAAACATTTCAAAAAGGGCACATGCAAAAATGGCAGTTCCAGATTCTGATAGCATATCTTGTTTAAGTGTTTATGAAAGCTGTTGTTATGTCATACTCACTCTAATGCCTCAATACTGCGATCGTATACTTTGGCATATCAGTGTCTAACTTTTTGAATCTATTTAGCCTTAACCTGTTGCTGTGAATTTAGTGCAATGTTTCACTGTTTTTTTAATCCATTTCAGACAAAGGCACGATCAAATTGAAGGTGAGTAGGTATAACAGCTGTTTTCCCCATTTGTAAATTGAATGTCAGATTAATAATAGACAGTTATTGTTATGGAGTTGACTATCCCCCACAACATCGCACTACATGGTAACAGTAATGTCCCTATTGCACAGTAGTCAGATCCATGTCAGTTTGTACACATTGTCCTGATGAAATGGAAAAACAACAGCAATATTATTTACATCCGAACATCTGTCTTTGCACATTCATTCAGAATAAGGTAACAAGCTCAAAATAACCAGCAACAGCTGCCCGGCTCGCATGGGCCACAGCTCAGAAAAGCTGGAATGGATCAATTTGCTACGCAAGACACGAGTCCACCCCCGCGTTTTATTTATAGTGTTATAATAATTGCTGTGAGATGGCTTTCACACTGCTTGGGTGTTCAGCAGCAGCCCATGTGTTGTCCTCTGTTAACCCAGGTGCCCGCCGGCCTGCGCGGGCAAGCTCACTTGAAGGTGTGGGGGAATCGGCATCTGACAGAGGAGGGCTACATCTTCCATAACTACACCACCGTCACAGTGGACAGCAAGGGCACGGCTGTCTTCATCCAGACCGACAAGCCAGTCTACAAACCCAGCCAGAGAGGTGTCTATCCCTGAGGGTCTGAGTTGGCCACAGCTTGTGTTGGTTGTCTTGCAGCATTGCTTGCATGGTCTTGATATGAAACCAAGCTGAATCCTTTTTGTGAAATACAATGGGAATTTTGTTGTATGCTGTTCAATATTAGGCCAGAAAATGAAATGCAAGTTGAGTTTAGAATAGAGTCTATGCCAGTGAGAGTGAAGAGCATCTACTTCATGTGCGATTGTCTGCTCTGGTTCCCCTCTAGTGCTCATTAACGTGTACTCAGTCACCCCGGATCTGAGACCTGTCAATGGCAAGGTAAGATTTGCACTTCTGTCACTAACAAAAGGGGGGCATTCAGTCTAAAACTTGTAGGATTTTGTCTTAAACCTTAATTAAGGAATGTAAGCAATAGTCTTATATGAACTCTTTCTGCTTTTGCACATTATTTTTCTTTCTTCTTAGTTTTACTAACTGTCAAATTAGACATGTATGTAAGTGTGTGTAAGGTGTGTAAGTATGAAAAGGAAGATATCTAATACTGGCTTTTATTCATTACACACAAGTGTGGGGATATAGTATTTAGATCGATTACCCCCCCCTGGCCTTGGATTGAATAAGAAGTGATGCCCACCAATGTAGCCTAGTGTTCTTTTGCTAATCTGGTAGCTAGTGCCTCTTTGTTCCAGGCCACATCACTGTAATTACACCTTTCACCTTTAATAAAATGGCCAGCTCTGTTTTGTTGATGTTTCTCAGGAGCTGTGGGGGGGGGGGGGGGGTGACATGTCAGTTTAAAAAAGATTAAAAGTTATTTAGTGCAGGAAACTTGGAGTCAACATTTTTGCCTGAATTTTTCTAAAAATACTGCACAGCCAGGGAGACGGTTGAAGCTCCTGGAGACAGTGTGCTTATTGATGGGGCCTGGTTATAAAAGGTCCTGTGCTGGCCTAGCCGAGCGCTCGGGACTCACAGACGGGTGATTGTGGGGAGGCAGGGAGGGGGTAAGACTTGGCCTTGTGGCTCTCGCAGTGCTTTCTAATGTGTGCTGGTTTTGTGTGCCCCCCCCCTCTCCCTCTCTGTAGATTGAAGCCTACGTTGTGGTGAGTGGAGGTCAGAGGGACCACCCGGGGTGGTGTAACTGCAGGGTTCATTTTCCCCAAACAGCCGGAGATTACAGGGCTGCTCACCTTGATAACAGGGCCCGGCGCTGACTGCTTTGAGCACTGACATGGAGGAGATGAAAGGGCCACCTTTGCATCAGCTGCTCCCCTGGCCCGGTCGTTTCTAGCCCCTCCGTCTTTCGCAACTTGCGCTCTCTTCTTTTTGCCCTGCTTGCTCTTCTCACCGACGCACAGTGTGAACACACGCGTGTGATCCAGAAGTGCCTTGGGGGGGGCTGTGTAAATGAGCTAATGGCTGAGCTAGGACATGCATTCACTGAGTTCTTGTTGGGATCTGCAGCCTGAGGGTGGGGGGTTGTGCCCAAGTAGTGTCGCTTTCTCTACAATCTCTTAATTATCAGGTGGAACACAGGTCAGCACAAGGCCCTGAGAGTTCCCTCTCGTTTCGTTTTCCAGTGCCGCGACGTCGCCGTTCGCCTCTGTGTGGTCTCTCTCTCTCTCGGGCGCGGAAGCCAACAGGGCGAGCACGCACGTGTATATGCTTTTAAATAACTGTGTCCTCCAATCCTGCCATCTATGCAGCGTGACCCGCCCAGCCACGCAGGGAATTCTTCACCCCTGACCTCATTTCGGCTGGAAGAAATTTGCTAAATGAACTTTTTTGTTGTTGTTGTTGCTTTGATCTTGAGAGAATTTACAACTTTGTTTACCGGGACACCTGATTTTAAAAGCTTTGTGTTGATGTGTTGTTCCTTCTTCTGACTAATGGAGTGATCCCTAATCCGCATCGTTTTCAGGACCCCAGAGGATCCCGGATGATCCAGTGGTCTGATCTCAAGCCCGTCTGTTGTGGTGAGTCACATCACGCACAGGTTTTTTGGGAAACATGTGGACGGGAATGCTTTGTGGGAGTGTAGGGGTGGAGCCTGACCTCCGATTGGAAACAGTGTTTGTGGGGCCTATGTTCCTCAGGGATTGTGAACATGAGCTTCCCGTTGTCCGACCAGCCCGTGTTTGGAGAGTGGTTCATTTTCACAGAGATGCAAGGACACACCTACAACAAGTCTTTTGAGGTGCAGAAGTATGGTGAGTATTTGACAAAGGTGATTCCCCTTTCTTCTTAGGGCTGGTGATTAACACAACATTTTTCAGTGGTGCCTTTCCTTATGATAATGATGGCAATAATTGTTGTTTTTATTCTTCTTATTATTACAACAATACCAATAACAACAACAACAACAATAATAATAATCATAAGAGTGGGTTGCATTTATGTTGCACCTTTCATATCAGGATCCCAATGTCAACCACCAACAATGTGTGGTGCCCACGAGGGTGATGCAAGGCAGCTATTTTGCACCACAACCCTCACCTCGCATTGGTTGAGGTGGAAAGGGAGGGAATTATTTAGCCAAAGAAATGGCGAGACAATTAGGTGGCCAGACTGTGACTGGCCAGGACACCGGTGAAACCCCATGCTCTTTGCGATAGGATAGAGATATCATTAATCATCATCTTAAGATCTTCATGACCACAGTGAGTCAAGACTGTCTCATAAGAACAACTGTGTCTGAAAGACTGGATCTCCTAGAGTCCCGATCACTGCATTTGGATCAACTTTTAATACTCGATGTGGACCAGGCTACTGTGTTTCAGATGTGGTGGGCAGGTTGAATTAGCCTAATCTGCTGGTTGGAAAAGGTTCCACTGTTTGACTCTTTCTCACACAGTGATTCCCAAATTTGAGCTGATAATCGAGCCTCCCAGGTACATCCGTGACCTCAGCACATGTGAGCGGGCCACCGTACATGCTAGGTGAGCGACGGACTTACTCTTAGACTGGAGTGGTGGCTCTTTTCATTGTTCATTTGTCTGTAATTTGAGTCATCTATGTCACCTCTTTATAATTCTAGTCACTTTTTTTTGGTAAAAATTTATTATTTTAAAAGTGCACACACACAAAATACTAGGTCAACCAGTAGGTGTGAAATGTTGTTTGTACAAGATGATGTTGTGCAATGGCCATAGCCTACCTTCACCTCCTCTTACTGTTCCTCAGGTACATCTTTGGTAAACCGGTGAGTGGGAAACTCACCGTGAACATGACAGTGAATGGAGTGGGCTACTATCGGCATGAAGTGGGCCATCCAGTGGTCAAGACTATGGAGGTGAGTCAGTCAAAGGTTTACGCTTCGCAAAAGGAGACTAGGGGGGGGAATTGATCGAGCTTTTTAAAAATTCATAATAGGGATTACAAAAATGACCAAGAAAATATATTTCAGGTTGAGTTCTGTCAACAGAACAAGGGGCATGGGTGGAGGTAGTTAAAGGTAAATCCTGTACCGATATCAGGATGTGTTTTTTTTACTCAGTCAGTTAGTCCATTACATTTACATTTACATTTTAAGCATTTAGCAGACGCTCTTATCCAGAGCGACTTACAAGATGTGCATTAATACATGGTAGGAACAATCAGTTTGCGCAAGAGATCAGTATCCCTGTGCCATAACGCTTTTGGCTCGCTCAGCTTCTGACTGCACTGCACGTCCTCCCTTCTCTGCTGCTCCCAGATCAAGGGCTCGGCGACCTTTGACCTGTGTGTGAAGGACATGATGCCCGTGGACGTCGCGGACCACTTCCGCGGCACGGTGAGCATGTGGGTGTCGGTGGCCAGCGTGGACGGGGGGCGGCAGACCATGTTTGACGACTCCACGCCCGTCCACAAGCAGCTCATCGACATAAAGTACTCCAAGGACACCCGCAAGCAGTTCAAGCCCGGCCTGCCCTACAAAGGCAAGGTAAGAGAGAGGCTGCCCCTCGCCCCGGACAGGAGCTGTGCTTGGACAGCTGTCTGCTCACACCAACACCACCAGAGACCATTCTCTTTTTAACAGAGTCACCCTCTATGCCCACACAGGCATTTGACATTTAAGGACAGACTCAGTAATTATTGAACAAGGCAGAGATTTTACATGCATTACAATCTGTAGACTGAATTCTGTATGGAATACTGCTGAACAATACACCTAATATAATATAATATAATATATATGTAATATAATAATATAATATGATAATAATATATGCCATTTAGCAGATGCTGTTGTCCAAAGCGACTTACAGTAGTAAATGCATGCATTTTTCAGTATATGTGGTCCCAATGGGAATCCACAACCTAAGTGTTGTCAGTGCCATTTTCTACCTACTGAGCCACACAGAAACACTTCTGATGGAATTGAACAATCTCAAGTGTCGTAATTACAACTTTAATTCAAACACTCTGTTTGGCCAATGATATAAGCAAATTGTTGTCCTTTGCGATGGGTTAATTTGTATTGAGCATCATGTTAAGTAGTTCTTATTCATTTTTCTTGTTGTGGCCAAGCAGTTTTGCGTTATAATGCTACTGCCTGTTCAGTTCTGGCACTTCTTAATGGCCGTCAGCCAAATAATTAAATGCAAAATGTAAACAGAACTAAATCTGCAGACTTTTGGTGTGCTGAGTAGGAGATTTGTGTAGAGCTGGATTAGGTTTATGAGGAACAGTTAACATTCTTCCAGTATTACCACTTTGTGTGGGAGTGTGATTCCTTCCTTCCTTCCTTCCTTCCTCTTTCTCTCCCCTCCCTTTTTCTCTCTCCATCTTCTGTTTCAATCTGTCTCCCTCTCCCTCTCCTTCTCCATCTTCGGTTTCTTTCTCTCACTCCCTCTCTCACTCATGTCTCTTTCTCTCTCTCGGTTTCTTTCTACCTATCTGTCTGTATCTATCTCCTCCCTCTACCCCTGTCCATCCACGCCCTCTCCGTGCGGCCCAGGTGGAGGTGACCTACCCTGACGGCAGCCCTGCGGACGGGGTATGCGTGCGGGTCAAGGCGGAGCTCACGCCCAAGGACAACGTGTACACCAGCGAGCTGACCTCCCTGGGGGGCCAGGCCCTGTTTGAGATCCCCTCCATCCCCACGGCCGCACAGTACGTCTGGCTGGAGGTCAGTGGGGCTCAGGAATTCACAAAACAGAGGGAGGGGTTAGAGGTGCCGGATGCTCCAAGCCAAGGGGGGCCAGCCGTGGAAGAGGGAGTCTGGGCCTAACGGGGTTCAGGGTCGGAGGTCAATTCCATTTCGATTTCAGTCAGTTCAGGAAATGTACTGGAATTCAATTCATCAATTGAAAAATCCCTGTTGAACATTATGGCCATTTTCATTTCAGTTCATCTCCTGATTTGACTGAATTGAAACTGAATTGACCCTGAACCCTGAAGGGGATGCCCCACTACAGAGTAGAGGCTGTATGATATTGACTCAGAGATGGGGGTGAAATGTCGGTGGTGCTGAAGACCAGTCGGAGTCTGGTTGTCAGAAGAGCTGTCAGAATCTGCCTGCTTTTTTGAGTGGACGTGTTGTAGATGTCTGAATAGATGTTGCTTCCCTCCCCAGACCAAGGTGACCGCAATCGATGGCAAGCCAGCAGGAGACCAGTATCTTCCAAGCTACCTGTCCATTAGCAGCTGGTACTCCCCCAGCAAGTGTCACATTCAGCTCCAGAGCCCAGGCGCAGCTCTGCAGGTATGCTGTCCTGGTGCTGGATTAGCTATGAAGCCTAGTATCACAACCTATGCCTTAAACAATGACTGGCAAATACCTTTTTTAAATGCATTTATTTATTTTATATTGGCCCACCATCATCTTCCTCTTCGGAGGACACCTTTGTTATTGGTTACATTGACATTGTAGGCATTTAGCAGACGCTCTTATCCAGAGTGATGTACACAGTGTGTAAAGTTCTGTACATACAGTCAATTTATCCAGCTGGATATTTTACTGAAGCAGGTTAAGTGACTTTCTTACTGGCACGACGGCAGTGCCCCACTTGGGAATTGAACCTGCAACTTCTGAGTTATAAGCCCAGTTCCCTAACCACTATACTGCGCTGCTTATTTTACACTGTAATGAATACAGTCTGAGTATCCTCCCCAGTCGCTAATCCCTAACCCCCCCCCCCATGTCCCAAACGGTGATCTAACCGCTTGATAGTCCATACCTTCCCTTCCTCACCCAAACCCCAGATGAACAGAGATGTTTTGACAGATGTAATGATAATATTCATTTTATTTATAGAGCACTTTATACATTATGTTCAGTAAAGCAGCACACATTATTTTAGAGACGCAGTTAGAGTCAGGATGTTTGTTCACTAAAAAACATTTTCATGGCACCTGTCGTGTTTATAATGTAGCGTGGTGTGTGATGTCGGCTGTTCACTCTGAGTCTGGATCAGGGGGTTATTTTGCTGCCTCCAGAGGTAGGTGACAGTGGTTTGTGTTGGTGTTTTTGGGCCTAGATTGGGCAAGAGGCAGAGATTTCCCTGAAGTCCACCTGCCCTTGTAACTTCACACTGCACTACGAGATTGCGTCCCGCGGCAACATAGTGCAGTCTGGCCAGCAGCTCCCCAACATCACCGCCCATCGGAGCAAGAGGGCGACCGTCACTTTCGACAAGAACATCCACACTACGGTGCCCCCTGCTGGCTCAGGTCAGCACCAGGGTTGACTTGCATGTTCATAGATTATGCGCATTTTCCTGAAGTGACAAGTTTAATAGAACAACTACATTGGCTGATGGGATCTGTCATCTTCTTGGATATGATTTTCCTCACCACTGATATGCCCTTTTCTCTCTTTCTTTCCCCCATCTCTCTTTTTTCCTCTATCTTTCTCTATTATGTCATTCTTCATCTCTCTTGCTAACTGTCTTCTATCCATCTCTCTCTCTTTTTCTTTCTGAATTTTTTCCTCTATCTTTATTTTTCTTTGTTCTTCCCCTCTCTCCCCCCCGCCTCTCTCTCCCTCTCCTCCCCAGGCTCAGCGGCCTCCTCCCTGCAGGGTGAGTCAGACACCTGCGTCTCAGTGCTTCGGTTCCCGGTCACCCATGCTATGGCCCCACTCTGTCGGCTGCTGGTGTACTACGTCCGGGAGAACGGGGAGGGGGTAACGGACAGCCTGCAGATCCCGGTCCAGCCCAGCTTTGAGAACAAGGTCAGTCTCCCGGGGGACGAGGGTTTGTGCTGTCACATCATATTCGAATATCGAATCTAATTTAAAATCTGCGTTCCAATAATTTAAGTCATCGATTGGCTAAAGAGTCCACGCACCTTGTGTCCAAGTCCAAGGCCTAACCATGGAAACCTGCAGGCAGCGGCGCTCCAGGCCTGGAGTTTGAGATACCTGCTCACCACCGTTTCCATGGGGCCCTGTCTAGAATGTCAGTATCAAAGAGTCTAATGAAGTGTTCACGAAACTGAGAAATGCCTGGCATACTGTCACCTATGTCTGCAAAATGACGCCTCAGAAAGGTACTCGCATCGGTCACTGCACTTCAATGATGTTTAACTTGACGTAAGAAACTTTGCAGCTGTTCTTAAGCGTATACCAGGTGTTTCTCCTTTCATGACATTGAGGTACGGTCATTTATAGATTATTTTAGCATTTGTCAATATCCATTATTTAGAGCCCCAATAACTTCATAGCTGTGTCTGTTCGCAGGTTCGGGAGAACATTACATTACACTTCAGGCATTTATAAGGTGCTGTTATCCTGGTCCTGACTTGCATTTCTTCACATACAATCCATTTATACAACTGGATATTTTACTGAAGCAATTCAGGTTCAACAATTAAGTACCTTTCTTAAGGGTACAACGACAGTGCTCTGCCTGGGAATCGAACCTGCAACCTTTGGCGTACAAGCCCAGTTCCCTGACCGCTATACTACACTGCCATCCTACGATGTTCAATAACGTGAACAGATTTACTGGAATGCAGCCTTTACAGCTTTTTGGTATGAAGTCGGTTTGGACAGGAGATGGATTATATGGCTCTGTGGGCAACACAAGACAGACAGTAGGTACAGAGAGGGCGTACACTGAAAGGAAGCAGAGCTGGGACTGTGCGCAGAAGATTTAAGTGGGAAATTTCCACTTATGGTCTTGGGAAGAGACAGTTGTTTCCAGAAGTGGCTGGTCATTGCAGGACTTCCCAGGTTGCACACGGCGATGGCACTACAAATGTTTGTCTTCCGCAGGTGTCCGTCTCTCTGTCGGCCAACGATACAATGCCGGGCGACCCTGTGACTCTGAAGGTCAGAGGGGAGAAGGGGTCCTGTGTGTGCGTGGCCACTGTGGACAAGAGCCTGTACCTGCTGAAGCCAGGCTTCCAGATCAGCCCTGACAAGGTCAGAGTTCAGCACCGACCGTCTGCACTTTTTTGTTTAAACATTTATTTCTGCTGTCAATCCCAATTTGATGGTCAATTGTCCCGTCTTCTGTTTCGCCTCCCCCCTTACTATGACTTTGCTGCTGCAACTCTGGCAGTGACAAATGTGCCAAAAGCAGCTGCTGGCAACAATGAGCCATTTTGAGGCTTTATTTGCAAGATGAGCCATAGCCATAATGATCTAAACCATTAAAATGTTTTATTTTCATGCCAGACTCGCTACCACGCTATGGCTAACGCTCCGTGCACAGTGTTGTTGGTGATGATTGTTGTTTGTGCTCTGGGTATTAGCCATAGCTTGTAAGCATTCATTTTTAAATGCAGCCATTAGAATCAACAAGCCATTTTGAGGCTTCATTTGCAAGATGAACCATATCCATAACAATATAAACAGCAAAAATATTTTGTTAGCATCTTGTTAGCATTGCAACATTTAGATCTGGTGTCATGGAAAAGTCACAGAATCTGAATCGAGTTGAAGAGGGACCCCTGTGCATGGCGCTCTCTGCAGGTCTTCAGGGAGCTGGCGGAGTTCGACGTGTCCGATGCCTTCGGTGTGCCCAAGGACGACGGGCATTTCTGGTGGCCTGGGCTGTCGTCGCGGCGACGGCGGCGTTCCTCGGTCTTCCCTTGGCACTGGGACATCACCAAAGACGCCCGCTTTGCCTTCACGGTAAGTATGGCGCTCCTTTCACCAGTACCTCACCATGTTAACATGCCTACCGAGGAAAAAATGTTGCTACCTTTCTTTCCCTTCACTTTAAACCTGGGTCAGATTTCAAATGCACTTTCAAATACGTCTTATAAATACATTTGAAATGCATTATTTTTAAATACAAAAAATTCTATTGAGGAAGTATTGCAATGTATTTGATGATGAATCCATGCTTCTACTATACTATTCCCCCACATATACAGACATAAAAGAGTCAATGCAAAACAGTTAGCCTTGTTGTTCAAATACATCAGAGAAGAGATTCAAAGAGATTGAAGTTTATTGATATGGGTATACATTAATATGGATATATGCTGAAAGTAAACTAATTGATGAGCAATAAACTCATGCTGGTGTCAGGTTTTGGATTACAGTTTAGTCACCCATTATAATCTAAGCCAGTGGTTCCCAAACTTTTCAGCCTGCGAAGCCCAACATAACGTTGGTAGAGACTCGCGAACCCCACCATCTCCCGAGGTGCTTTCCGACAATCTCGACAAGCACACAAACGCGCACACAAATACACGGTTACAGCGCCCGGATAATAATAAGAACATAAAATGAACATGTGATAACAACCATTTATCTGTTCTCTCGCATGTTGGTTAAGTTTAACGTATAGGCCTACAACTTTAATGAGATGGGTGGTTCTGCTCCTCTAAGTTGAGTCGTGATCGGTATTTGTTGTTTATGTACGTCAATGCGGAAAAAAGTCTTGACACATAGATAGGTCAATCTGAAAGGAATTAGTACATCCATCGCGGCCTTGGATAGCTCAGTGTATTATTCCACAACCAAAATCCAGAACTCAAGACAGTTTTTGGGACTGTGGTTTGCTGTATTATTACTCCCGAAATTCTAATTTCTTTCGGCGGAAAAAGTATACTCATTTATCAGCATGAGAAGGGTGCTTGGTTAGTAAGTGATGTTTCACTTTTGCATGAAAGCACTTCTGTACATACAACGCATTGGGGGTGTTGCATCTCATTGATGATTCAACAAGTGAATCCATACTGGATGAATTCGTCTCAATATTTCGGACACTTGGACAATTGGTCAGACTGGTGGTGGACGGCGTTTGTCTGAATTAATGGATGGCTTTTTTCTGAATTAATTTAATGGATTGCTTCAGGGTGACTGTTGTCAATCTCCATATCTGTTGTGTCCTTGTTTTTAAGTTTTTTTAATGGAACCACCGTTCCATTTAGCATATTGACATTAGCTAGCTTGCAAAAAAATGTATGCACACACAAGGCAGTTTGTAGGCTAGTACGTTTAGTGTTACGCTGTAAATGTACAGTAACTCACATTTCGTAAATATATTTACGACAGGTCAGACGATGCTACTGGGCAAATGTTTGTTAATGTTAATGCATTTAGGCGCTACTCATATTGACAAGTCACTCTGAAGCAACCGATGAATTTCATTCAGAAAAGCCATCTATCCCTATCATGCTGATAAACCAGTAGGCTTTTCCCAGCAAAATAAAATAAAATGATGTGATCTTGAAACAGTGAGGACATGCGTTTGCACTGCGCTGGAGAAGTCATTGCTTTGCAAGTTATTTTCACAAAGCTGGACACCAAATGGTAAAAATATTGGGTAAAAATAAAGGACTGAAGGCAAAAGTCTTAAAAGTAACACATCACGTTAATTTCACACACTGTATTATACACAGAGAGCTCTTGCAAGCAGAACACTCGATCCAAATTGTCCTAAGCACCTCGGGGGAGGGGGAGGTGGGAGTGTGGGGGTTGCGTCTCTACTGGGAGTCATGGGCTGAAAGGTTTGAGAACCAAAATATTGTAGGCTACATACTCTGATTGTTAAGTAAAATGGTAGGCTAACACATGAATTGTAGGCCTATTTTTTTAAAAATGTTATGCATAAATGCAATTATGGTTAAAAAGAGCATTTTATTATCAAAACTTTTTCTCTCATTCCTGAAATCATCTTGCGACCTCCCAAACGGATTTTGCGACCCCCACTTTGAGAACCACTGATTTAAGCAATGCTTGTCCTGTGTGTGTGTGTGTTTGTGTGTTTGTTTGTGTGTGTGTGTGTGTGTGTGTGTGTGTGTGTGTGTGTGTGTGTGTGTGTGTGTGCGCGCATGTTTGTGTTCGTGTACGTGTGTGGGCATCTTTGTGGGTGTGTTTTTGCAGGAGACGGGCCTGGTGGTGATGACGGACATGGTGAGTCTGAATCACAGGCAGAGTGGGGGGATGTACACAGATGAGGCTGTTCCTGCCTTCCAGCCTCACACTGCCACGCTGGTGGCTGCCATGCACTCCCGCACCGTGCCCAGGTACCCACACACACACACACGCATGCGCCCACTGCACTCAAGGTACACACGTGCACCTGCACCCACATGCACTGCTCACACGGGTGTACTCCCATACAGTGCCCAGGCACCCACGGCCACTGTACACACCCACACCCACTGTTCACACACACACACACACACGTGCCCATGCCCACATCCACTCAGATACCTCAGCATTCCCTGAGCATCTTTTGGGCTAAGAAAAAGACTGGAACAGGAGAACTCTATCATAGGAAAACTCTATCATAGCTCAATCATAGGGGAACTCTATTATAGGAAAAGTCTATTATAGCTCAATCATAGGGGAACTTTACTATAGGAAAACTATTATAGCTCAAGCTATAGGAAATCTATCATATCTTAATCACAGGAAGGTTTAGAACTTTCATTGTTTGGACATCTGACTCCACAAGACTGCCACCATGCACTTGCCGTTACAGGGAAAAAATGTTGTGCCGGTGGAATGAACGTTCCTGCTGCGTGACATCATAGGATTTGCATACAGATGGTTCGCATACTGCAGCGGATCTGTGATGAAAAGAGGTGCATTGTGAGTTTATGCCTGGCTTTGCGGTTTCTGTTGCAGAGCGGAGAAACGCAGGCGAACTTTCTTCCCGGAGACGTGGGTGTGGAACTGCCTCACCATCAGGTATTTGAGTTCCCACAAGGCGTCCTTACCTTCGCTGCCATCGCTAATGCCCGTGGTCAGGTGACGCCAAACACTGCAATAATTTCATCAAATGTTTAATGCAATTCAAATTCAATTCCTGTTGGTTGTTTATTGTGGGGCCATAACAGACCACTTGCACATGAACTGGTATCAGGATATATCAAAAGAAAGCTGGGTGTTCTGAAATCACTAACAGAGCTCAGATCGACCGTAATCAAACTGACCTGATCAGATCGTTATGTGCATCTACACCCACTCACTGAGGGATGGGGGGGAGGGGGTGACAGTGATGTAGAAGAAGGGGATTGTATGAGCATGGGTGGGTGCTACAGCTACATGATCACAGTGACCATACGGTAGGGCTTTGCCACCATGGGATTGTACCCTGTGAGGATGGGTGAGCGTGGGCTCCCTTACCAGCCAGGCAGCAGGATTGGCTTGTGGATCTTCTTCTCCTGCGGGGCGGAGAATACAAACGGTTACAGAGACTGCATACCTTGGCCGCTGCCCAGAGGCGTAAGTGCTCTCATGTGTGAAAATAAAAACATTATTACTGGTTTGCGCACTGCGGTCCCAGAGGAGCAGCTGGGGGCTAGTGGGGTGGGGGTCGTGGGGGGAGGGGGGTTGGGTCGTAGGAGGGGAGGATCAGCTGCTGCAAATTGTGCGGGTAAGCAGGATTTGGAGGGGGGCCAGATCTTGGAGAGAAGGGTGGTGCTGGTGCTGGGGGTTGGGGGTGTGGGGTTGGGCGGTGGTGGTGGTGGGTGGTGGTGGGGGATCATATTTGAGAAAGGGGAAAATTGTGCCCAGTCCAGCCGTGTCAAAATGGATGTGGAGGTTCCATTTACACAAGGTCGACTTGAATCTATCAGTTGGAACAAGATTGCCTTCCTTTTGTTTTCCTCAGTGCAGCCCGTGTGTGTGTGTGTGCATGTGTGTGTGTGTGTGTGATGTGTGTGTGTCTGTGGCTTATTGCAGGCTGTTGTGTCTGAAAAGCCATTATGAGTGATACAATGTGCCATTCTTGATGGTTCCATTCAAATTCAGCTTTTCTCTAGATTTGTTTCTGTTGGTTGATGTTTATTGTGTCACAGCCTGAAGAGGGAAAAAATCATATATAATTGTCATCACTGAACTCATTCTAAAGACTCAAATCT
The DNA here is from genome assembly GCA_029706075.1 of Aldrovandia affinis. Classification (NCBI taxonomy): domain Eukaryota; kingdom Metazoa; phylum Chordata; class Actinopteri; order Notacanthiformes; family Halosauridae; genus Aldrovandia; species Aldrovandia affinis. The sequence continues at coordinate 19,822,834 of JAINUG010000001.1, read as the reverse complement.
CTGTGAGACAGGTGGCTTCCAGACAAGCGCTGTACAATTGACATGAAATGATTGAAAAGATTTTATCATTTCCTATTACTTTTGTAGTTGGTATGATCTTTGAACGTCACAAGTGGTGCTGGCTACATTATTGATCTGCCTGCCTTTATCCATTTAGCATTTTATTTTATAATGACTATTGCCATTTCTGCCTGGGGGAAGGGGGGCAACAATCACTGGCAAGGATGCGATAGGCTTCCTGACTCTAAATCTACTGGAGTAGAATTGCACTTTTAAAAGCAGATTGGCAGTCTGATACTCTCATTGGTTTTATGTGAGAGGGGTTAACTGGGAATTGCACCCTGCTAATAAGTGTAGCTCATAAACAGCCCTTGATCTGATTTAAGCTGAAGGGATTGGTCTCTCATTTCATGGGGTTGTTTGTGTTGGCCCAAAGTGGGGGAGGGGGGGTTTCCCCAACATATGTGAATAAGTATATAGATATTTACCGAAACATGAGTGCGGATAAGCTATATGATAAGCTATAGCTTGGGCCAAAGTGCCACTTACTCTATGTGAACACACATGCATCTGGCTAAACAGTACTTTGCTTTTTCTTTTTTCCTGCCATTGCAGTGATGTCACAGGAGAGGCAGAACTGCGATTGGATGTCCCCGATTCCATTACCACCTGGGTGACAGAGGTGATTGGCTTGTCAGAGGATAAGGGGCTGGGCCTGGCACAAAGGGCAGAGCTGCGGACTTTCAAGCCCTTCTTTGTGGACTTCACTCTGCCTTACAGTGTGGTCCGGGGGGAGCAGACCAAAGTCCCGGTCACGGTCTACAACTACCTGCCTACCTGTTCAGAGGTGAGCGCACTGAGAACAATGTAGCGTTTTGTAGCACTAATAGCATTTTTCACTTTTTACAGTCTCCCGAAAAGGCTAACTGGGGAGAAGGGTTGGAAATGATCATTTGGCCAGAAACCTTACGTGCAGTACATCTGTCACCTGTTTTTAACAACGTATCAGTGTTGAATTGCATCGTCCCCAACAAAACGGCAAATAAATACAATAAATAAACGTGTGGAGGTAAAAGCACAAATAGAGGGATAGAGGAATGGAGGGAGGGGAGACAGGAATGTCCTCTTCCTAAAAGAGAGCTCCTCTGCTCGTGTGAGCAGGTCCATTCTGCAGAAGATTACAGAAGTGATGTCATCAACTGATTCCTCGTGTCCAAAGGTCAGCATGCTTAATGGTATTGCGTGTATGTGTAGTTTAAATGGCACGCTAGGGCTTTCCCCCCCTTGTTTCTAGCTCACGCAGGCTGCTTTTATGTTGGCCCAAAAACGTGATTCTTTTTTTCTTTTCTTTTTTTTTTTTTTTTTTTTTTTTCTTCTTCTCCCCCCCCAAGTTATTTATGACTTTTGGGGTGTGTGTATGAAATCTCACTACAAAACTGGAAGATTAATGGGAAGAAATCCTTTGAGGATAAGGAAGACATGAGTCAGTCGACATGGAAAATTTGCAATATGACTCAAAATTCCCCAAAACCCATGTAAGATCCTTCAGGGTGTCACACTACATGAAAAAAAAAAAAAAAACTAAGATGGTAGAGAACAGATTTGGGCAAAAAAACATGTCACGGAAATAATTAAACAGAGAAATCCGACAGAGAACAAAGGCATGACCCCTCCTTTAAATGTCTGTGTTCCCCAGGTCCACGTGAAGGTCTCAGTGCCCAAGGGGATAAAGTTTGTTGGCCATCCCGGAAAGCATCACCTGACCCGGAAAAAATGTGTGGCTCCTGCAGAGGCCACGCCCACATCCATAGTCCTGTCATTCACCGAGCTGGGTGCCGCAAACGTCACAGGTGAGAGGTGCACCCATACCTGTCCGAGCATGCAGTGGTGACATTTGAGGAAAAAAAACGAAATACATTTGATTCCTCCTTATTTGAATTCCTGTTGAACACAGGTGCATTTCTGCACACGTTGTCTTTCCATGAAGTCAGAGAACCGTGTCTTGAGGTACAGAGAAGACTGTCAGTCCATCAAAGGAAAAGGCTTTTGATGCCTGTGTATGTAATACAGGAAGATCCAGAGGGGGAAACGGGCAGCGGTCCTAAAATACCTTGTGCAAAATATGGCCGCTTTGGCTCAGACCACCACTTCGCGGTGACTCGAGAGGTCTCTCTTTCTTCTCCGCGCGGCGCCCCAAGCAAGAGTTTCGCTCTGGGGAAAAAAATGACCTGAAGAATATAGGGGCCGGTCGTTACGAAGAAACAAACAATAACACAAAAATATGACCCAGGCCTCGGTAGAGCAGCCAGTGGGAGCGCAGTCCGGCTGTGCTGGGACACTCTGTGGCATGTTGATGAGTTTGCGGGTCACTGCAGGTCAATGGCCCCCCTGCGGGTCTCTCTCTGCCCCCTGGGCCCCCCAGCCCTTCCCTCTCAGTACACACACACAAAGGGACGCATTAGCACGCCGCATCCGCGCCCCGCCCCTCAACTGTGCAACTTTGTGTGTGTCCTCCTGTGCCTTTGTGTGTTCTTCTTGGCATCTGTATTTAAGTGATTTTTATTTTTTATTTTTTTACTATGCGAGGCATTTTTATCTCTAAATGTGTCACATTTTTTCCATACATAGGCCTCCATTCCCTTTCAAGAGCCAGTTAGAAACTAACTGCCCCCACGTCTACTTGGGTGCATGTTGTTGGTCGTTTCTTGTGCCTTTTAACTTTTTTTGATTTCATTACCACTACTTTCTCGTTGTGTTCTCTTATTTGTAAAGATTAAATAAATCTCTTATTTGTAAAGATTCACAGTTAAATTTGAGCAGTCGCGGTCAATAAATGCACCGATGTGGATTCAGTTCCGGCAAAGCAGTTGCCAAGGACCTGACCGTGTCAGTTGTGTTCTGATCATACTGGTTGAGTTCTGACTGTACTGGTTGAGTTCTGACTGTACTGGTTGTGTTCTACCGTACTGATTGAGTTCTGACCATACACGTTGTGTTCTGACCGTGGCGGTTGTGTTCTGACAGTGCGCGCCGTGGCCTACAGTGAGCCGGGCTGCTGTTCTGACGGACTACAGTCGACCAAAACGAGCAAGAACACAGAGGACCAGGAGGACCGACGGACCCCCACTGGCATGGACTACGTGCGGAGGAGTGTCCTGGTGGAGGTGAGAGGCGGGTGGAGGCCGCAGGGCTACTTAATCCTGGCCTGGTGGGCCGCAAGGTGTGCTCGTGTGCGTTTTCACTTTCCACAAATTCCACAGCCAGTTCAGACCCAGGAAACCAGGTGAGCTGAGTTAACCGTGTAGTCAACTGGTTCGATGGATCAGTCAAGTGCTGAGTGACTGCAAATACCAGCACACCCTGCGGTTCTCAAGGACTAGGATTGAAGCCCATTTCTGTTAATGTTGATTTAACGTTTTTATACATGTAGAGTTAAAGGTGCGACACTAGTTTTCCTACAAGTGAGCGTTGCACCTATAAACAGCATTATTGCTTTAAGGTAGCAGCTCAGTCTGGTTGCTTGAGCACAAACCTGTCCACTTAGTGTTCATACAGCACCTTATTAATACCTAGAATGTGGTGAAGCGTAACTGCAAGGTCTCTCCTCTTCCTCCCCTGCAGCCTGAAGGTCTGCCAAGAGAATACACCTACAGCGTGTTCTTCTGCCCCAACGGTCAGTACAGCTCTGCCTCAGTGCGCACACACACACACACACACACACACACACACACACACACGCACCAGTGTTGGGGAATCTAGTTGGAAAATGTAGTAAGCTAAGCTACCAGTTACTCTACAAAGAACATAGCTCCGCTACATGAAAGCTATTCTTCATTGAAAGCTATGAAAAACTATGCCACTGTTTGATTGAGGAAATAGTGATGCTACCGCCACTCTACTGGGAAATGTAGTTCAGCTTTGCTGCCCATCACTGACACACACACACACACACATCTCAAACAGGGCATCCTACTCTGTCTCAAACAGGGCATCCTACTCTGTGCCACATATGGTTGGTACGTGGCTGAGATAAAATATTAGTCAGTCACTTTTAAAGTGATGGGTCACCAAAAATCTATGTATCATATTTTTCCTTTCAATATGACATACTACACATCCAAAGAAGAGTTATTATCAAATTTGCTATCCATATGAACAGTGAGTCCAAAAACTGTCCGAAAACAATGGGAGTCCAATGTACCTGCAGGTAGCATGCTCGAAATAGCGTGCCAAAATGATCTACGTAATAGTAACGTCTAACCCAGTCCCTCAGCCATGTGGTTCATTTGGAACATGACTTTTATTATTTCATGTATACAGGCAGTCCCCGGGTTACAAACAAGATCCGTTCTTAAGTCTGTCTTTAAGTCGAATTTGTATGTAAGTCGGAACAGGTACATACAGTTCTTATTAATCGTCACTTAGTCAAATGTTTGTCTTAGTGTAGTATTTATTTGACCTTTCTGTGCATATGAAACTCTTAAGAAAAATACAATAAAACATCTTCAACATAACATTCAGTACATAATAATAACAATACTGTAATATTAATAATAATAATACAGTAATAATAAAAGTAACTATGTACATACAGTACTGTACTGTAAAAAAAACATTAAAGAAAGGCTTCAAGCCTTTTCTTGCACAAAAGAAAGGCTAATAGACATATTACGCTGACTTTGGTCTTCTATCCAAATTATCAATAGCCTTTCCATCTCAATAATTAAACCACTGCGTTGCTTGGTAATAATCGTGACATTCATCGGGGCATGGCCTTTCACATGCTCCATTATTCTCCCTTTGTCTTTTAAAATTGTTTTTTAAAAACCGATCGTTGACCGGCTGTAGCCTAATGGTTTCCCAATGGCTGATGGCGTTTCAACTTTCTCCGATCTCTTTATTATTTCAACTTTACTTTCCATGGTGATTGTTTTCCTTTTCTTTGATGCATCACCAGCACTTGCATCGGATTTACGCTTTGGAGGCATCGTTGTAAGGGTAAGAGAAAGAGGAAAAACGGGACCGTGATCTGACTTAAAATAACTGACGGTGATCTCTGTTCCTTGAGCTGACAAACCGCTGAAACCGCGCAATGTTTTCATGAGCATCACAAAGTAGTGCGTGCGTTCGTTATTATGAACCATTGTATTTAACGAAATTTTTAAAACATAATCGGCCTTATGGCAGTCCGTTCGAAATTACGAGTTGTCCGTAAGCCGGACGTTCATAACCCGGGGACTGCCTGTATATCATTTTGGAACATGTACTTGTATCTTAGCTGATAAGATACAATATGCATGTGTGCGTTGGTCATGTTTGTCTTGATTTTGCTTTTCCAGAGAGGATCCACATCTCCACTCCCAACAAGTATGAATACCAGTACGTGAAGAAGCCAGCCCGCATGACGCACTTTGAGGTGGCGGTGAAGACGCACAACGACGCGCACTTTGCCCTGTCGCCCAGTCCGCATGACAGTGCGGAGATGCTGGAGATCGTGCTGGGCGGGCGCCAGAACACCCGCTCCTGGATATCCCTGGGAAAGATGGGTGAGCAGGTGGCCAGTGCCCCCACCCCCGGGATTCTCTCCTGGGACGAGTTCCGCAGCTTCTGGATCAGCTGGAGGGGCGACGGGGTGCAGGTGAGGATGGGTGGGGCGGGCGGGGCAGGCAGGGGGCGGGGTGATGTGAAGGTGAGAACAGGGGCAGGGCAGAGGTGGGGGTGGGGGCAGGGGAGTGGCATTGGAGTAAACTGCTCTTTGTGGATAGTCTGATGGAATATTATTATGATGATTATTATTATTATTATTAACTTTATTTATAATGCACTTTTCATACATGACACTCAAAGCGCTTTGGAAGCTCTGATTTTGGTGCTTCAAGGACATATCCTGCAGTGAAGTGCAGCTTAAATTAGATTCGGATCATTTCATTTTTTCCCAAAGGAACTTCCAAGTGTGGCATTGGCATAAAATATACAAATGCAAAACACTATATGTTGCACAGTACAATGACACAGCACACGCACATGGACAATACAATTAGACATGCACAGCCTCCCAGTCCTTTTCTGATTATGAAACATGGCTCATTTGCAAGCCTCGTGCAGCCTTATTGATGTTGACACAAAACTGTTAAGTTCTCTCTTGGCTTTGAAAGATGGACACCATAGTCTAGGTCAGTGTTTCTCAACCCTGTGAAACCCAACTGTTTTTAAGTCCTGGAGAGTCGTAGAGTATGCTGGTTTCTTAATTGATCAATTAAAGTGGCTGATTACATAATTAACATCTCACCTGGGGCCTCATTTATAAAAAAAATGCATAGAAACCATCCTACATTTGATCTAAGATCATTTCTGAAATGTGCGTATGTGTGATTCAGAGAAAATGAATGTACGCACAAAAAAACTTGCGTATGCCACTCCCCCAGATGTGAAATCTCTAAATCACAAATGATCTTGAAATTGTGCGTAGCTGAATGGTTTTAAATCTCTGCCTTGTAAACACCCCCTAATTAATACCATTAGCATATAAAGGAGCTCGAATCAAAACACAAAATCCTCTACTTGATAATGGTGAGCTGCAAGAAACATAATTTTAGCGAGGCCGTAATCGAGGTCCTGTTGGCGGAGGTGCAGATGCGTGCAGGGACGCTGTTTGGGAGCCTTTCCAGTGGCTTTACCAGTAAAACCAAGTACGTGGCCTGGCAGTCTGTAGCCCAGGCTGTGAACAAGGTGGGGAAGGGGGGCAGCAAAGGTCCCTGAAGGACGTAAAGAAAAAGTGGTCTGATTTTAAAACTGAGGTCAAAATCTCTAATAACTCGTTCCCTTCTTATTGCGTGGTTGGCGATATCTTCGAGAAGTGACAATGCTGCCGTTCTTCCTCTTGCAAACCACTGCATTATTGGACATTTTATAGCCTATAGATTGACCGAAATGTTTTACACGTGTGGAACCATAATATGTATATTAAATAAATTTCCTTCAAGGATGTGTCAATTATGCTAATATGAGTAGTTTTGGAAAACCAATGTGTGTTTTTGTTTTGTTTTCCACAAATGTTGTTTTCCAATTATGTTGTTTTAATTTATTAATAACTTTATTGTGCAAACCATTACGTATAGCCTAAGCAATGTGTTCAATCTGGTAATACAACTACAACAGCATCTACTACTACTACTACTACTACTACTAATAATAATAATAATAATAATAATGAGGAAACAATTAGGCAGCAGACGACATGTTGGCGCTCTTAGATTTCCGGATACATTTTACATTACATTTACATTTTAAGCATTTAGCAGACGCTCTTATCCAGAGCGACTTACAAGATGTGCATAAATACATGGTAGTAACAATCATAGTTCGCGCAAGAGATCAGTGCAGTAATACAGCGATAGACATCATTGCAGGCAGCTGTGTACCATACCTGTAACACTGGGAAGGAAAAGGTTAATCTTTTTTAAAAAATTAAGGAGTAAGCAGGGGTATATAGTGTTGAACAAATAGGCAGTGGTGATGACAATTAGCTAGATGTACAGAATTCAGTGGTAGTGGAGTCTGAAAAGGTGGGTTTTGAGTGAGGTGTGGACAGAGAAGAGACGAGACCACAAATACCTGCAGTACTCCAACATTGCCACAAGTACTTTTCCACGTCAAAGACCGTTTTTATAAATCTGAACTTTGGCGTGGATTTGAGCGTACGCACATTCTAAGATCAAATCTGTGTGTAAGCATGTTTTATAAATGAGGCCCCAGGTTTCTTATGTCTAAATTGGTTGCTGATTTTGAGGTGAAAACAGCCCAGCCCTGTGGCTCTCCAGGACCAGGATTGAGAACCACTACATTACAGGCATTTAGCAGACACTCTTATCCAGAGCGACATACACATTTCTTTACATACAGTCACACATACATGCATTTATACAACTGGCTATTTACTGAAACAGTTCAAATGTTAAGTACCTTTCACAAGGGTATGACAGTGCCTGACCTGGGAATCAAACCTGCATCCTTTGCATTACAGGCCCATATCCCTAACGATTATACAACAGTGTTGCCCTACCAGAACCACTGGTCTAGGTCCTGATGGCCAAAGTGTATACTGGTTGTTCAGTGGATGAGAGGGGTCAGACCAGGATAATGTTAGTGAGTCAGGGCAGGAAGCGGCCCATCCGTAGTTGGCGCGTCGCGGCGTGAACGACGGCGAGGGAAAAGCCGCTCTGCTGTGGCCCGGCGGAGGTCCGAGCGGATGTGAGCGCTGGCGCCCCTTCCTGGCGCCTCGGCTCCAGTTTAATGTCACACGGGAGGGCGGTTGTGGGGAGGCGGGGGGCACGATGATGTCAGTCAGGACGCGCACTGATCCGTACCGATTGCGCTCCCTCGCTGGTGACGGCACGTGAACCGTGAGCTGGATACACGCAGCTGGCCGAAGGGAGCAATAAAAAGACAGAAAATAATGTAAAAAGTTGTTGCTTGCGATTCATTTTTACATCATTACCCCCACGATTGCATAGTTTAAATCCATTTTTATGTTTTTACAGACACCAGTGAACAGCAAAGGGGCACTCTTTCATTTAGCTCGCTCTAAAATGGGGTCTGGGCAACAGTGAGGCAGAAATGCAGTTGCACTTCCTAGCACTTGGCTCTTGCTTTTATAAGGAGACGCAGCTTGTAAAACCCAGTGTGGATCAAACTGCTTTTTAAGTGGAAGCTAATTTGCTTCCAGTGTGTTATTTTTGTTATAAATTAGGCTTTTTGGTGGCTTCTTTTCCGCAGCGTGAGAGGGAGAGACGTGTTTCAGGATGACATGTAATAATTACGTAGCCATTTGGCCGCGGCCTTCGTCCTTGATGTAAAATCGCTGGAACCAGTCGTATCCTGTTTTGGCTTTACTGTGTGGCTCACCTCATTCAGTGGACAGCCACTGCAGAGCGAGCGCGCGCTCTAACAGGGTGTTGGACCTGAAGCGTACTGGAAACAAGTTTTCAGCCTTAATCGCTGTCTACACTGCTGGCCACTGACTCATAGTGTTTCCCTGTGAATTTGTGATTCTGTGGTCCTTGCTGTAGGACTGCTTTAGTGGACAATGTTGTCATTTTAGCACTTTGTTTTCCTCTGGTTTTAAAAATAAACTCTACTACATAATTTTTTAAATTCATATATTTATATCTTTTTTAATGTAAATTGGCCATTTTAATGTAAATTGTCATTTGTATCAGATGTGCCATACGAATAAAGTTCATTTTTTTGCTGTAAAGTTGATTTTATTATTATGTTGGCCATGGAATACCAGTGGTCAGTGATGGGGGTTTCTACCGCAGGTGGGTCATGGTCTTCAGCCATCCAATGAGACGGTGATTCTGCAGTGGGCGGGGCCCCTTTCCGGCCAGGTGAGGCACATTGGCTTCTCCACCGGCTGGGGCTCTGTGGGGGAGTTCAAGATCTGGCGCAAGGAGGACTCAGACGAGAACCACAACGAGGCCTTCACCCTGGGCGTGCCGCACAACGTGGTGCCCGGCTCAGAGAGGGCCACCGCCTCCATGATTGGTGAGAGGCATTGTGATGTCACGTGTTCTTCAGCCGCTGATTGGCCCCCTGAGCAAGTCCAACTTGTCTGCCTGTTACATTTTCACCAATCGTCTGTGTCACTTGTTTGTTCCATTTGAGCATTTATTTTATTGTAAATCCCTTTGTAATGTGGAGCACTGTTTAAACACAATGTTGACTCACAATTGTTCTTTTTATCATTGCTCAAAAATGAGGAAAGTAGAAAGAAAAGTCTTTATCCATCATGAGCTAAAAGACCAAACTGGGGGGCCTTCCACATGGTCCAGTGGTTACAACGTCCGATGCTGGCCACGGAGACCGGGGTTCAATTCCCCGTCTCGCCAGAGTCGGCTCTGGCTGGGAGTGCCACCAGGGGCGGTGATTGGCTGTCCGCCCCAGGGAGGGGGGAGGGAAGCCGACATGACGTTCGCTGCGCATAAGAGTGGCCCTGTAGTACCGGGTTACGGTCGACGGCTTGGCGAGTGCCGTCTCGGAGGAGGCGTTACTTCGCCTTCGTCACTACCGGTCGCAGGGCTATGGCAGCGAACTCACATTTCTAGGGGGGGATTGACATAAAGTAGCGGGTCTAATTGGCTACCAAATTGGGAGAAAATGGGAGAAAAATCTGAAACAAAAATAAAGAAAAAAAAAAAGAAAACTGGTCTGAGAAAAAGCACTCCAGTTGCTCCAGTGCAACACAATCATTAGTTGGAGTGCTGATGTAGGATCAGATTTGGCTTTGGCTCATAAAGAATATGGACCTGGGAAAACTGATCCTAGATCAGCACAGAGATACTTTATGAATACAGCCACTAATCTAGGATCAGTTTAGCCTTTTAGCTCATAATGGATAAGGTTAGGATACGGATGGGGAAAACTGATCCAAGATCAGCACGCTTGGTCTCTGCTGTGTCTCAGGAGACGTGATGGGCCCCACTCTCAACAACCTCGACAACCTGCTGCGCCTGCCCTTTGGCTGCGGGGAGCAGAACATGATCCACTTTGCCCCCAACGTCTTTGTGCTCAAGTACCTGCAGAAGACCCGACAGCTCAGCCCTGAGGTGGAGGCCGAGGCCACGGACTACCTTCTGCAAGGTACAGTGCTAACGTAGCTACCCGTTACTGCTCCCAGGTGCTAACCAAACTATCCACTACTGCTGCAAGTTACAGTGCTAATGCAGCTACCCACTAACCGGCTAACAGAGAAAAAAGTATTTGTCTGCGAGGCAGTTAGTCTTACTCAGAGGATATCATTTTATAAATTCAAATCGGCACATGAAAGTCATCTGTATTTCTAAATCATGCGTTTATGAAGAAAAAAAAGCTTTTTCTTTTTTTTTTGTTGTTGTTGATGATTTTTCCCCCCTTTTATACCTAATACGTCTGCGTTTGTTTTCCTTTGGAGATTGGGAGGGGGGTGGGGATGAATGTTTTTCTGGAATTTTGCACTACTCATTTTACTACAAATTAATAATAATGGAAAAAAAGTTATGAATTATGTGTAGTGCTAACTGTCAATGTGGCACATTCACACTGTGCTGTGGTAGAATTTTGTAAAAGCGCAGTACTCTGGTTCCCCCTCTTGTCAGGGTACCAGAGGCAGCTGACCTACAAGCGTCAGGACGGCTCCTACAGCGCGTTTGGGGAGAGAGACTCGTCTGGCAGCATGTGGTGAGTCCAGGGCACACTGTGTACCGAGCTCCCTCTTTCTCTCCCTTTCCCAACTACAACACCTTCATTTAAACCAACCTTCTGTCCTGTTTATGCAGGTGTAAGACATTTGACTTTACTGCATACTTATGGCGCATCTTATCTGCTCCAGTCAGTTGATGAACACACACAAACACACACACACACACACACACACACAAAAGCTTCACTTGAGGTAAAATAAGAAATGGTCTGCTGGATGCTGACTTCATCTGTTTGTTTCTGTTTCCACTGTATGTCAGGGGCTTAGCATTATGAGTGTACTCATTGTTTACACTGTGGAGGGGGTGGGGGTGTGCGCGTCTCATAATATTTGGAGTCCTGTCACAGACGGGGTGGGGGTGGGGGTGTAAACGGTCCGGCGCTCTCTTCGGATATTCATGCGGAACCGTATGACTTCATGGCTGAGCATATGCTGGGGCGATTTATTAGCTGGGGTGGGGGGTGGGCTGTTATTATATTTAATGGAGGCCCTCTCTGTAAAACATCAGGTTAAGTAAACCCCCGAGTATTGTACATAAACTCATAATTAGGACTCTGACACACGGGGAGGGGGTTGGAGTGATTTATTTGCTGTTAAAGGGCAGGCGCGGAGATCGACCCCCCCCCCCCCCCCCAAACTTTCCCGGCACCGAGAGGCCTCATAATCTCTGCCCTCCGCGTCGCCCCCTCGTCCAGCCCCCTCCCAGGCTCCTCATGCCAGGAGCGACGCCATGTGCCTGGCGGGGACCTGGCCCAACCTCCGCTCCCTCGCGGGCTGCCTTACAGGCCAGCCGCCTAATAGGCCAAAGCAGCGGCGGCGCTCCTTCAGCAGGCCAATTAGCCCCCTGCTTCGCCGTGATTGGAAAATCGTACAATGTTCCATTTAAAAAGTATGCGGAAAAAAATACGACCTAAATGTGAAAACCCCGGTAATAAAGGAAAAGGTGATTCATGAAGACATTAACAGCGACGGCATAAACGGGGTTGGTTTGGATTAGGGGCCTGCTAGCGACATGGTGCCCGCAGATGTTGAACCTTACGTAACCCTGCTATGAAGCATTTTATTAATCCATTAGCAAAGTGTTTATATGTGAGAACAGTCTGTGCTTTGTTTCTAGCGTTCAGTTAATCATTAGCGCAGGATATTTATTGCCAGGTTAACAACACCCTTAATGCTGTGTTAATGTGTCCCAGGTTATAGAAATGTATCTATGCGGAAATTGTTGCCCCTAATTAAAATATTGAGCATAATGACGGAGCTATATTTAATCCCTTCGGTCTGCAGTGCTCCGGTTTGGTGATACCAAGGATTCCAACGCTAATGTGGGTGCTTGGTGGAAATGTGGCAACTTGGCGGAATAGTTTTGGCTGTTTGAAGGTTTGGAGTGACTTGGGGACTAGAATTGGGTACTGTTTGTTATTGGGGGGCGCACAGCCCGTGTGCCCCTGCCCCAGGGCACAGATGCAGTTGTGGAAGGAAGGAAGGAAGGAAGGGGGGTATATGTCCGGAAATATTGTGTTGTTTGGGACCTGGGCAGACCCTGGCTGCCCCTCTTCCGGCATCGTTCACATACCTGACACGTCTGGATCCAATGAGTGCCACATGCTGCTGTAATCTGTGTATCCCTCGCTGGTTAATACCCCGGCTCCAACCGGGGCCACATGATGCCCTAATCTCTGTACATTTACATTTAGGCATTTAGCAGATGCTCGTGTCCAGAGCGACTTAACAAAAGCGCGCACAAAAAACTAAGTTGGGCAAAGAGCCCTCACTGTTTAATACTGCATCCTGTGGGACCAACAGCCACCTAGCCTAATTACTTTACACCTTGGTATGGAGTGCATCTACGATACATATGGATGCAATCTCCGGGGGCAGGGGGCATCTGGTGAGACACCTAGGTACGCCGAGGTCTGTTTCCAGCTGCCTTTCTTGGGTAGAACTCTTCATAGTTGTGGTACCGCACATGGCATCTTCCCTCACAACCGCATAGAACAAACTGATGAGCCCTGTGCAGGCTGTGCCTAAGTGTGCGTCAGCTCCCACCGTCACAAGTGTGTCCAGGTCCACAGGCTCTTTTGTGTCTAAGCTTCACTGCACAAATACAGACCACTTCAAATGCTTTCACACCAAGGGCTTCGTGGCACTAGCATTAATATTGTAAAATAGTGGGCTCTGTTTTAGATTTTACAGCACAGCTGAACTGTTCTGGACTTTCCTAGCAAATGTCCCCTTCGTTCACTCCAAATGAGCCACTTAGTCCGCAGACTCATGAATACAACAGCAGCATTTTAATGACCAGAACGCATCACGAAACAACTAGCCTGGTAGCCAGGGAAATTGGAAAGCCATGCAGCCTCTCCCGGGGGATGGAATTTTCACGCCGGAAAACTTTCCTTAATCCACAGCTCGTTAAATTCCATCCCCCACCCCCACAGTGAATGAAGTACAACTGTTTACAGTGGTGTTACAATGCCAACAAATCTGAGCTGATCTTTTGAAAATGGCTACCGCGGGGCCTCGGATAGTGTAGTGGTCGCACTGACTGGTGCTTTCCGAGTGTGAGCTGCCTATTGCGGTCGCGGTTCGAAACCCAACTGTGCCAGACCGGCCCTGATCGGGGGAGGGCATTTGGTTGTCCATCCCAGGGGAAGGGGGGAAGATGAGCCGGCACAAACTCATCGCTGGCCTGAGGGAATTGGCTTGACTGGGAGGCTGGCCTGAGGGAATTGGCTTGACCGGGAGGACGGGCAGCGAGTTCGTGGGGGAGGGGGAATGGAATTAAATAAAGGGTAGAATTGGCTACTAAATTAGGAGGAAAAACTGGAAAAAATCTGAAACAAAAATGTAAAAAATTAATTTTAAAAAACGCTACCGTGCAAGCATGTGTTTTTCAAAAACGGCAACAACAACGGCGACGTGGACGACGGCGAAAGGCTGTGCGGTGGGGAGACGGTGACTTCAGCGTCCCGGGGTGAAGGAAGTCGGGGTGTCTCCCGCACTTCCCCACCCACTAAATCATCCCTACGCTTTCCCGGCGCTGCTCCCACGGGCCCGGCTCTTAAAGCTGGTGACACAATATTACTTAACATTATAAAAATTCCTGCCGGCTGGAGGCTCTATCCCTGTTCACTCTCCTGGGTAGAATAACATCCAGGCTCTGGCAAGGGAAGATTTAATACCGTGGTTTATGAGGTTTTCTTTCCCCCTTCCCCCCTCTTTATTTTTGGCTGGTCTCTTCGGCAGAGCCCAAACATGTATTTGAAAAAAAAAAAAAAACTGTTTATTTGTTTCCTCTTTTTTGGAAAAGCAGCTTGCTTCATTGCCTGACTGCTCTGGACGAGATTCCGTAATGGCATGTTGTTTAGTAGTTCAAGTGTATTGGCCGAAGTGGGCAGATTTCTGCTATTTATTTATTAACCTGTTTATTAGCCTTAGCGGGGTTTGTCAGCGATGATTAGCCTGTCTCTGTTGTTTCTAATTCCTCCTCCTGAGGTTTTGTTGCTGGTTCAGCTCAGACAAGATGGGCTTGCAGTGGCTGTCGGAATGAGGAATGTTACCCCAGGTTCTGTGTTTATGTGAGTCGGGAATGCTGTTGGGATATTTCGGCATGCAGAAACATACTTGATTTGACATTGTGAAATTCCAGATTCTTGAGATGGAACAGCTGCGGGATCCAGGGGTGTCAATCTCCGCTCTCGTTTTCCGCTTCCTCTCCTCCTCTCTCTCTCTCTCTCTCTCTCTCTCTCTCTCTCTCTCTCTCTCTCTCTCTCTTACCCGCTTCGCTCTAATCTTCGCTCTAATCCTCTCTGCGTGGCATCACGTGCAGGTCTGCAAACAGCGTGTGCCATTCGAGCCATTCAGGTTTATCTGATATGATTTTAAGTGAATAACGACAGGGTGTGCTCTCGAGATTGGGGGTTGCGCATATTTCTGTGGCGTTCGGCAGCTGATGTGAATACCAACACCATAAGTACGCGTGAATAGTGAGACTCAATTTATGCAAAACAAATTCCTGAAACGGCAATAAAGCTCATTCATGTATAAGACA
Organism: Aldrovandia affinis; assembly: GCA_029706075.1. Classification (NCBI taxonomy): domain Eukaryota; kingdom Metazoa; phylum Chordata; class Actinopteri; order Notacanthiformes; family Halosauridae; genus Aldrovandia; species Aldrovandia affinis. Next base: position 19,807,544 of record JAINUG010000001.1, on the reverse strand, counting down.
CATTTTGCACACTCTCTCCCCCCTCTCTTGCTCTCCTACTCTCCCTCTCTCTTGGTCTCGCTTTCTCTCTGTCATTCTCCTACGATCTCCCTCTCTCTCCCCCCTCTCTCTATCTATCTATCTATCTTGCTCTCCTACTCTCCCTCTCCACCCTCTGTTTCTATCTCTCTCTCTCTCTCTCTCTCTCTCTCTCTCTCTCTCGTCAGGCTGACGGCGTTTGTGTTGAAATCCTTCGCCCAGTCCCGTGGGTTCATCTTCATCGATCCAGAGGAGCTCCGGGCAGCCAAGACCTGGCTAATCAACCACCAGAGAGAGGAGGGCTCCTTCCCCGCCATGGGCAGGATCCTGAACAAAGACCTGCAGGTACCACTGCCAGAGATCGTGAGGGAAGGGGGACGGGGGGCGATTGGACTGCAGTGGAAAACGGTGGCTGAATGCATCGCTTCCCAAACTCTCTCCAAGCCCACAGCCCATTTAATGAGTGAATCAATCTTATCTGACCCAACCCTTCTTCAAATGTAGCCTCAAATATTCTCAAACATGGAATACAAAACACATTCATGTCAAAAACAACTGCGTGCACATGAACTTGCACATGGCATGCGCCGTATTTAAATTGACAATGAAAAGTGTATAATATACAGGTAACTGACAAAATAAAGGCAACACTTGAGGAAATGGGGGATCCTTTAAACGGGTGCAGTACCACGAGTGTCCGGCGGATAGGCTCAGCCCTCCGCTTTTCAATGAGCCCCTCTGCCCAGCTGGGACTTTCCTAGCCTGGGTCAGGGCCATTTGAGTGTCTCTCCCAGAGTTACCAATCTGTTGACTTTACTTTGGCAGCTACCTGTACAGCAAGTTCATTTTTTCACATATATCTCATGGTGTGTTCTGACTTGGGAACATCTTGGGAACATCTGATTGGAGTAGACCCAGGCCAATGATAGACTCAGGAAAATGACCAGGGGTTTGGTTTGTCTGGGCTATCAGCCAGTTGTTCTGTGGCCTATATTTGCCACATTGTGGGGTTGCAGTCAAAATGAGTCAACTGAAGAAAGTTCAGAGGATATAACACAAATAACACACTCAGAGAAAACAGATGTACAGTCCAGCTGTTGGGAGAGCGGTAGATTGGCAGGTGCGTACGATGGCGGGGGTGAAGGCTGACCTGTATGTTCCTTTGAAGGGAGGAATCCATGGGAAGATCTCTCTGACTGCGTACGTGGTCGCTGCTCTCCTGGAGACGGGAATATCCACTGAGGTAAGCCACTCCCCCTCCCCCTTCCTTTCCAGAGGGATCAACGGAAGAGCTCAACCTTTAAAGCCAGCCAGGGGCTCTCAAACTCCGTCTCACTGTGTATACTGGTTTTCGTTCCAGCAATAATTGCAACACCAAAAATTGTAACGAGTTGCTAAATGTTTGTAATTGTATACTTTTAGTGTCTTTTGAGGGATGATTTATTCTACTGAAGCCACATTAAGTCAGACATAGGCTAGAAATGCTGTGAAGAATAAATGTCCCATATTCACACCCCCTGACTTTTGATCAGTCAGATCTCAGACAACTAATGATTGTATTTTCTGTAATGTGCTGTATGGCACATGATCCCTTTATAAAGAGGTTACATTTTTATTATTATTAATTGATTACATTTTAGACTGACAGGTAAAATCAGTGCAGTCCCAGTTGGACACCTGGTCACTGAAACCAAAATATTTTTGGAAAATGAAGAGTTCGGTGACACAGAAAATGGCAACGAGCACAACTCTGTGAGTGGGGAAAAAATAGAACTTACACACGTTTCCAACAACCTTAATTCATCGAGAGATCAGCTGTTTCGAAAACCAGCACACACGGTGGGCCCCCCAGACCGAGTTTGGGGGAACCCTGCCTCAGCTCCTCGGACTAAGGCCTGTTTGCCCCTCGTTTCGTCCGATTTGCGTAGACAGTGCACGATCATTAGGCCTCGTAAATTCAGCGCTTGCAGATCACGATCTTCGCTTTCTCATTACCACAGAAGATGGATGTCCTGGCCCGGTGTCAACATTGACTTTATTATGCTCCAGTGATAGTAATCTTATAGCTCATCTCGCTGACTACATCAAAAGATTTATACTGAGGACATGCAGAGACAGTCCGGCCTGTGAAATGCACACCTAGTCCGCATTCCTGTTTGTGAACTTTTACGAGTTTCTTCCCTCTCCCCAGAGCTTCTGTATTTGCTCGTGAATCTTTAGAAATAACAAATCTGACAAGATGACAGTCTGGAACATTTTATTGTTGTTGTTGTTGTTATCTAATACAGTCTTGAAAGCTGAGAAGTTGAAATTTCGTGATTTAAGGGCCAGGCGCTCATTCTTCCCCCGAACGCGTTGACGAGCTGGTTCCAGCGTCTGTAGCTCCTTTGCCATGCGCAGTAAGCGATGCAACATTTATAGGCCATTAGTCACCGGAGAGGTTTGACTGAAGGCACCTGCGATGGGCATTTCCAACGCAAACGCCGCCGCTTGTCCTTTTATCAGCCGGTCGTTTGATCACAGAACAGCGCTGTGGTCTAGAATGTAAAGTGTTGCACGCGACTGTCCTCCCTCCTCCCCAGACTCCCCCCGCACTCCTCCTAAGAGGCTTCGCCTCTGGGATGCTAAATGAAACGGGATTTCTCACATCAAAGCAAAGCTTTTTTTCCCAAGCTTAAACTCGACTAAATTACAAGGTGATTCGATCACTCACGTTTTCTGTAGTTCGTTCAGATGCCAGGAAATGGAGTACATCTGGACGAAGAGGAAAGCCTATGCGCTTTCTCTGCCTGCCTGTGGGAATGTTAATTGACGTTGTGTCGAGTGTGTTGGAAACGTGGAGGCCAGTGGGGTGGGAGTTGGTGCAGAACAGTCTAAAGTGCTCAGTGCAGATAAAGTGGACCCTTGTTTTATCACAAGGTGAGAGATATTTATGCAGAAAAGCATGATGGGAAGGCCTTGCATTTCTAAAAAATGTGAAGCTTCATAGTGTATACTTTACACTTTAAGTGTTACTGAGGGATGTGAGTGGTAAAAAATACATGACTGGCGATGACTGTGCACTTGGCTTTGGTTCCATCCTGTTATGTTAAGTGTCTTGACCACAACAAACCAAATCGGCATGTCCCCATGGTAATGCCACTTCTAACATTGACGGAAGCAGCAGTTCCTATGACATTATATGTGAATTTGTGTTTTCTGTTTATCAATGTTGTTGCTGTGTAAAATCCTTCATATAAACTGTTCACACTGCGTGTGTTTTTGTGTGTATGTATATGCTTGTGATGTGTGTCTGTCTGTGTTTGTGTCTGTCTGTCTGTGTCTGTTTGTGTATGTATATGTGTGTGATGTGTTTGGCTGTGTGATCTGTCTGTCTGTGCATGTGTGTGTGCGTGCCCATTTGTGTGTGTGTGTGCCCTGTGATAGGAGGAGAAGATGGCAGTGGCCAAGGCCAAGGGCTTCCTGGAGACCAACACCTACTCTGCAGATGACCCGTACACCACGGCCCTGTCTGCGTACGCCCTGGCCCTCCTGCGCAGCCCCTACGCCCCCCTGGCCCTGCGCCGCCTCAACCACATGGCTATCACACAGGGTACCTCCAACATGCACCTTGTGTGTGTGTGTGTGTGTGTGTGTGTGTGTGTGTGTGTGTGTGTGTGTGTGTGTGTGTGTGTGTGTGTGTGTGTGTGTGTGTGTGTGTGTGTGTGTGTGTGTGTGTGTGTGTGTGTGTGGATGCGTACAGTTGTGTTGATTTATAATGTGTGAAAATGTCTGAGTGTATTGTTTAAAAATGAAACGTAGATTTATCCTGTGTGTGTGTGTGTGTCCGAGTGCGTATGGTGAAATTGAAATGCAGATTTGTAATGTATGACGCATTCTGCCCATCTAGTCATTGGTGTTTGCTTCCCCTTACAACTGTCGCCAGTGGATATTAAAGACATGACTTACCTTTTCCTTGCTTGCCATGTTTGTGTGGGCAGCTGACCCCGTTGCAGAGTGTTCTGTTGTTAACACTGTGTGATCTTGGGTCTCCTGTAATGCTCATGTATTCTGTGCCTGTCTGTCTCCTGTCTGTCTCCTGTCTGTCTCCTGTCTGTCTCCTCTGTGTTCAGACGGCTTCACGCACTGGAGCCTAACCGGCAGCACGGTGACCGACGAGGACACCTTCATGGGCTTCAGTGACGGACTCTCACAGTCCGGTACAGCACACCTTTATTAAGACAGACCGGCTTGCAGCTGTGCTGCCAACTTTTCATTTCACCTCTATATAATATGAATTACTGTGATAGCCTCGCTAACATTATGGTACTATGAGCCTGATCCGGCTGACATTCTGATGTGGGATAAATCTGCCCAAATTCCGGGTGTGCGCTTTGCTAATGAACCAGTGGTCAATTTCCTCTCCTGACGAATCATCATCTTGTGTGGGTGGGGCTCCAACGGCGTGGCGATTCAAACCGGAAATTTATTTGGTGGTGCATCAGCTGGCTAGAGCCAATCAGATTGCAGGAAACAAATCTCACAAAATGTGACTTCCCTTTCCAGATGCTCTAGAAATAGTCGAGATCGAGATTGTGACAGCGTTATGAGTTTGCAAACTGCAAACTCAATGGCCTCAAATATAGACAAATGTGTTGTCACCAGCAGCTTAGAGCTGAAATGTTGTCAGCTGTGATGTGTGGGTCTCCCTGAGACCTGGCCTCAGCCGTGCGACAGGGTGTGTCAGGGGCATGGGCACTCTCTGGGCTATCAGAGGCAGAGTTGGGGTCAGTTCTCTTTCAGTTCAGAAAATGAATTGAAATTCAGTTAATTGACTGAAAAGTCCTCACAGAACATTATGGGTATTTTTTCCGTTCGTGAGCTGAATTTCAATAGAATTTTATGAATTGACTGAAATAGAAATGGAAGAATAAAGGTTGTGGGACCCCCCAACGCTTAACAGAGGGAAGGTTGAAGGTCGTGGTACCTGCAGTGACGCTGTCTGTGTGGTGTGCCCCCTCCCTTCCTCTCTCTCTCTCTCTCTCTCTCTCTCTCAGTGGTGTCTGCGGAGGTGGAGATGACGGCTTATGGCCTGCTCACCTACACCCTGCTGGGGGACGTAGCCTCCGCGCTGCCCGTGGTCAAGTGGCTCTCCCAGCAGAGGAACGCTCTCGGCGGATTCTCCTCCACCCAGGTGCCCCCTCCTCCCCTTCCTCCCTCCTGCCCTGGGCAGTGCCCTATCCTCCCATCATCAGCTGCAATGTCCATTTTTTTTTTTTTTTTTTTTTTTTTTTTTGAGTGCATCGTTTTGTTGTGGAGTGCTGATCTAGGATCAGTTTCCCCACTGTCCAGATCGTGACCTTGTCCATTATGAGGTAAAAGGCCACAAAAATACTGACCCTAGAACAGCACTCCTACTCTAAGACGCTTCATAAGTACACTTAATTTGTGACGGTAAACCAATGGTCAGCTTCCTCTCCTGACGAATCACGATCTTGTGTGGGTGGGGCGACTTATCCAGAGTGGCTTACAATACAACAACATAAGTGTATCCACAAGAGTAATATGACCACAGTGACATAGACCAGGCTGAACATCACTCCCAGACCAGCGAGTGTACGCTCATCATCACTAAAGATCTAGGATCAGTTTTGCCTTTAGCTCATATTGGATACAGTTAGGACATGGACAGGGTAAAACTGATCCTAGATCAGCACTCCACAAATCCAGTACGCTTGATCAATACCCAGATCATCTATGTGTTGCTGATGCGAGGGCGTCTCTCGATCTTTCTGGTACAGGACACGTGCGTGGCTCTTCAGGCTCTGTCGGAATACGCCATTCTCTCGTACGTCGGGGGGGTCAACCTCACAGTTTCTCTGGCCTCTACCAACCTGGATTTCCAGGAGACCTTCGAACTCCACAAGGACAACAAAAAGATCCTGCAGAGCGCTGTGGTAAGGACTCTCTTAAAGTGGCTGTGACCCCTGCTGGACAAAGGCCCACACTGCACCCAGACACCCCACACACGCTCTCCTGGCTCAGTTATCAGTAAGGTCATTTTCCTCAACATTCGTTTAAAGGTTAACGAAGTGACCTTGCTTTTTTGATAACAGATTCAAGATACGCAATGATCAAATCATACCTTTACAACAACAAAAAATCACAATAGATTCTATCAGTCCGTTTCTTGTAATTCATTCAAACCAACCGAAACGCGGGGATGAGAGTGACTGGATTAACTTTTCAGAAACCGACGGGCCTTCTCAAACTAAAAGCGAACAGGTTTTTCTTTTTCTTGAGCCTCTCGACATTTCACGCCCTAAATCTCGCCGTCTCGGCAACGTCGGCTTGACATGTTGCGCCGTGAACTTTTTGTCACTCGCGCCCGAGAAACGGATTGCTGACTGCTTGATTGTTTCGCCTAAGCAGTCAGACCCGCAGAGCGTGTTGGGGCTTGCCCTGGTGTCGGTGCGCTCTCTCTCTCTCTCTCTCTCTCTCTCTCTCTCCTCTCTCTCTCCCTCTCTCCCGTTGTCCTGTCGGTCCCGCGGTGCTTCTCGGTGCCGATTTATGGCCGTTCCCATTGCTCTGACAGCCAGGCCGTTTGAACGAGTACGCTGATTGTTACGAGCAGCGCGCTTTCCTCCGCAGCGGGAAGCCTAGATCTGACCGTTTCTCCTCAGGCGATCTCTCCGAGCGCAGCGGCCGCCCCCATCGCTCGGGGAGAGGGATCGTTCAGGTGAGGGCCTGAACTTTTGTACCCGTGTGTGAGGCTCTCCCCCTGTGTGTGATCCTCTCCGATAATTAGCTGTGTCAGTTTAATTGTGTGTAATTTAGCCGTGCTGAGAGTATGCAGTGCACGCATACAGTTCTGAATCTCCCTCTCCCCCTCTCTCTCTCTCTCTCTCAGATCCCCAGCATCCCCACCGGATTGTTTGTCAGTGCAAAAGGAGAGGGCTGCTGTCTCATGCAGGTACAGTTGGGACCCCCCACCAAATTGAGCTGATCTGGTAAAACTTAGGCAATTGCACTATTGGGGGGGGTGGGATTTGGTGTATTTCCAATCACTAAAAAACAAAAGGCCCTTTCAAAGCAGGAGCGCAAAAACAACTGCGACTGTGAGGTTCTGCGGCCTCCCAGTCCAGAACAGGATGTTCTCTGGACGGACGGAGGGACTTAACCCGTTAACACTAGACAACACTCACGCAAGCTGCTATACTGGGCCATCATTTGCAAGCACAAAAGCTGCTTGTCCTTAAAGGGACCTTATTTACCACCTTATTTCTTTTGGCCTCATTTCCGTTTATACGTGCACACTTTTGTAAGTGTACACGTTTTTATTTTACGCAGCAACGCAGAAAGGGTTAAGATCCAGTAAGCGATGGCGCAGTGCTGAGAGCAACGTAGCTTGTGCCCACGCACAGTGTTAAAAGTGACACTCTGGCTTAGTGCGAAAGTGCAGTCGTTAGGTTTGAGAAGTAAGAGGCTGCCGTGGAGGAGAGCTTGTGGAAGTGCTGTTGAACTTGACGCTGGCGCAGGGCTCTGTAATGAGGGCGGAGGCTGAAAGGGTGCCGGGGAGTGCGGGTCTGCTCTTCCTCTCCCTCGCACCCCACACATCATCGGCCCGGCGCTGCCTGGAGCCTACGGCACCTGGGCCAGTAATGAGACGGCCAGGGCGGGAGATGAAAGGCAGAGGGCAGCTCTGTGTGTGAGAGTATGCGTTTGATAGTGTGTGTGTGTGAGTGGGTGTGTTTGATAGTGTGTGTGATGGTATGTGTGTGTGTGTGTGTGTGCGTGTGTGTGTGTATGAGTGTGTGAGTGTGTGAGTGGGTGTGTATGTGTGCATGCACTTGTGTTTAAAGGCGTGTGTATGTTTGTGTGCGTTTGGTTGTGTGTGTGAGCTCTTGTGTCAGAGGGCAGCTCTGTGTGTGAGAGTATGCATTTGATAATGTGAGTGTGTGTGCGCTTTGTGTGTGTGTGTGTGTGTGTGTGTGCGCGCATGTGTATGTGTGTACGTGCACTTGTGTTTAAAGGCATCATTTCTATTGACTCCATCCACATGGCTGTCATAATGGGATAAATCTTGTAGAACACACAGGCAGCAGAATGCAACTATTCAACAGAAAGAATACAACTACCCAAATGTTCATCCAAAATTACCATCAACAATGCATTGCCTGTGGCTGTAATTTGAGGAATCGGCTCAAAATGTGTTGTTCTTTGAGAAAATGAAATAAAAGCAGTAAATCTTAATGAAGGGCCGTTAACTTGTAGAGTGCAGCTGATTACAGGCTGCCTTTCTGACAGAGTACTCTACTGCTTCACATTACTCAGTAGGCCGAATATTGGGATGTGACTGTTCATTATCAATCTTCCACATTAATAACAATCTAACCCCCACCCTCCACCCCACTCAAACAACAGCCCCCCCACATCTTTAATAGGATCAAGTAACCCCAGTAGCTGAATAAACTTAACTGAGTTTGTGCGTGTGCATGTGCGTGTGTGTGTGTGTGTGTGCTCACCTCCAGATCGACGTGTCCTACAACGTGCCCGACCCTGTGGCCAAACCAGCCTTCCAGCTGACGGTGGACCTGAAGGAGCCGCGCCCAGAGCGACACCCCTCCCCCGCCGCCTCCCGCCCCTCCGCCGCCCGCTCCCGTTCCCGTGCCGACAACCGCTCGGAGCTCAGCCGCACGCGCCGGGCCCCCGCCGACGACGAGGACCCCGCGGCCCACCAGGATCACCTGGACTACCGCGTTACCCTGGAAACCTGTACCAGGTGCGATGACCAGATGCCTATCTGAAATACTGAGGCAGCAGGAGAGAGCATCTAAGAGCGCCGATAAGTGAACTTCCGAAAGGTGGTCATGGGAAATTGAGGGTCAAGCGTCAGATGCACTGAATAAGGTCGTTTGACCGAAACGTTTTCAAGTTTTAACATCCATGTGAAAGGATGATCTGGCATTAATGAGAAGCTCCATTCTGTGGTAGTATGCATGTTGCACAAAATGGTACAAAGTGAAGGTAAAAAAATTGTTTAATCGCGCCTGGCCATGAGTCCTGTTCAGGGGCGGTGATCAGCTGTCTGCCCCCTGGGGGAGGGGGGAAGGCAGCTGGCATGAGTTCACCGCGTGCAAGCAGCTCTGTGTGCCTGTCGGTGTTCTCATCTCGGAGGTCCCAGAGTTGCGGAGGCAAACTCACAATATTGGGGGTGGGGGTACAATTGGCCACCAAATAGGGGGAAAAATGAGAAAAAAAATTGAAATAAATGTATTAACGGCAGTTGCCTTTGTTTAAAAAAATTTAAGACTATTGGTGAAAATGCTTCATTTAAAATTGTCAGTCAGGTCTTTTACTGGTCACTAAAGGGTCAGTGTTTCAAATAATTACTGGACCCAGGTCTGGTGGGCAGCAAGTGGACAGGGCACTAGACATTTTCAAAAGACAACTTAAAACCTATCTTTTTACCAAAGCTTTTGATTAACTCTGACTTGCACTACTAAATTGATCTTGCACTATATATATTTTAATCTTCTCTGATTACGCATTCTGTGTAAAGCACTTTGAACTGCAATTCTTGTATGAAAGGTGCTATATAAATAAAGTCTTACTTACTTACTTACTTACTTTTATTAAAATTTTTATCTCCCCCATGACACCTTTTTTCTATTGGGTATAAAACCTCTGACCCCGCTTGTTGAACACTCAAGTGCAAGTGTAGTCCAGTACAATTCATTTTGAAAGTTGGTGACAGTAGGTAGAAGTGTAGCTAAGGAATTCTGTGGAAACTCTGGGGAAGAATTACAGGTATATTGTTATCCCTTCAGGCATATTATCATTAAACCTTCCGTCCAGCAGTGTAGAAATATGTGGTTTTAAACACATCTCAGCTGCACAGCCAATATTAGAATGAACATATTTATTTGTTGATTGCTATTGTTATGTTTTGCCTGTCTGAATTTCTGGCCCAGAGCCAGGGTGTTCCAGGTTGAATTTGGATATATGGATGCAGTACTGACCCTGACTGATTACTAAGTCCAGCGTGTTTCAGGTTTATTTGAGCTCGGTGGGTGCAGTACTGAACCAGACCCGGGGTATTCCAGTGGGTGCAGTGCTGTCGGCCTCTCACACAGTGCTCTCCCTCTGCTGTCTCTGCAGGTGGTTGCACTCTGGGTCCTCTAACATGGCCGTGCTGGACGTCCCGCTGCTCTCTGGCTTCCGGGCCGATGTGGAAAGCCTGGAGAAGGTACGGGCGCCAACTGCCAACACACTCACAAACACACACATTTACACTAAAAATGACACACAATGAGTGTGTGCGAGACGCATCCGCACACACATTTACACTAAAAATCACACACTCACATTTACACTAAAAATGACACACAATGAATGTGTGCAAGACACATTCGCACACACGTTTATACAAAAAATCACACACACTCACATTCACACTAAAAATCACATACATTTACACTAAGAATCACACTCACACACACACATTTACACTAAAAATCACACACTCTCACACATACATTTAGACTAAAAATCACACACACACACACACACACACAGTCACACTCTCTCTCTACACACTCACACACATTCACACTCCCAGAAACGCATGCACTCACCCACACACTCAACTCACATGGTCCCAAAGACACAAACAAACATATGTTAAACAGGTTATTATGTCCCAGGTGCCCCATGGAAAACTAAATATTGGGAGAATTTCTCGTATCAGCACCCACGTGGGGCTTTTCCCCTGCATCCTGAGACAGAGGGTAGCCCACCCAAGACCCAGTTTCGAGCAGGAGGTCCCAATAAAGGTTTTTGGGGAGGAGGTGAAGCTGTACCCACTGGGGAGAGGGAACTGGCGCTCTTTAACTGCGGCTCCCAGATAGACAGACATTGCTTACATCTGGAGAGAATTTGAGTGGAGGCAGCGTGTCGTGGAATTTATCAGACGCCTCCTGTTTTCCGGCTGGACTATTCTGTCTGCGCGCCCCCCACCCTCTACCCTCTACCCCCCACCCCTTTGACATTTTGTTTTTCCTCTTGTTGCTGTGTGTGGTAGTGGCTGTGAGGGCGATTACCGTCACCTCTGACTGTGAGTGTGTTAGGGCTGTGACGGTATGACATTTTCATGGTGTAATCGTGAAAATAGAAAACCTTTGATAATCGTACTACATAGTATCACAGTTTTCGGTATATCAAGGTATCAGTTTTTAAGCTTAAAAAAGTATCACACAAGGTTTAAAACTTGATCTGTTTATTGTATGGCTCTTTGCAGATTTATATACCATTTTAATAGAAAAATAAAACAAAAAGTGCAACTGAATATAGTTCACTCCTTGTAATTGTATGTTTAAATCAATTTAAATCATTCACTTTGGGAATTAAGCAACATTTTGCTTTATCGCGTTATCAGCTTTTCGGATCTAGTACTATATTTAGCTACTCACTTTTTCTATTGTGGCATAACATGAAGGATGATGCTCACGCAGGTGGAATGCAAGGTTTGACTTGTTCCCTCCTCTGGCCATGACATTTTTTCCACATTCTCTACAGATGGGAGATCCGTTCTCAACAACAACACTCTCTTTTTTTCTGAATCGAAAGTGAGTCCTCACGGATGAACGAGTTCAATTTTTGGGGGGATATAATTAGTCATTACAGACGGCATCAGAATCAGCGTCGGACAATGCAAGTTTTATAAGGGACTGCAAACGGGAGATTTATGCAGTGTAGCTAGCTAGCTAGCTAATAACAGCTACCTATCAGGGTTGGGAAATGCGAGGGAGCTCTCTGCATGTGCGCAATTGCGTTGTAAACAAAACAAAATGCAAGAACAGTCAAAGAGGTGGTGGGATTAAATGACATTAGCAGACACCCCAGGTCCAGTATTATATTATTTAATATGGGTTATTTAGACATTTTAGTAGGGTAACAGTTGAAATATTTTTTCCCCCGCATGAAAATAGCTTTTGTCAGCTTTGTAATATCATGGTATTAAACATACCAGTGTACCGTCACACCCCTAGTGTGCGTGTGTGTGTGTGTGTGTGTGTGTGTGTGTGTGTGTGTGTGTGTGTGTGTGTGTGTGTGTGTGTTTGGGGTGGGGGGGTTACCTGCATTGCTAACCTCCATAAAACTATTATAATGAGATCATAACTAAGACTATAATTTATGCCCACAGAAAAAAAACATGCATTTTGTGTATTTTAGAATGTATTTTTATAGTTTTCATTCCCGCCAGCTTGTAGTTGCTATCAAAACCGCTACCTTTTAAACCTAACTAAACCTGAGTTACGTACCAAGTGAGAAGCGAGTGTAAATGTGAATGGAGATAACCGTGTGTGTGTGTGAGATTGTCTGTGTCCGTGTTTATGTGTGTTTATGTGTGTGTGTGTGTGATTGGGTAAACAGTATTGAAATGCCCCACTCATTGCCGTATTTATAGAAAGTGTCTGGACCTGGGCCAGTCCTGCTTCGGTGTCATTATTGGGGCTCCTGTTTGTCGGGGGAGCTCAGGCCCACACTGGGCCAATAACACCGCGGGCCACCAGGAATGGCAGCAAGCACCGCCATAAGACTGGGGGGTCGCGAGTGTTTACCCCGCGCTCCCCTCGGTGTTGCAGGGGAGCGGGACCCTGTGTCAGCGAATGAGGGCGAGAGGTTAGTTTAGGTCGCTTCCCAGGTCTCTCATCAACTGCCAGTCCCTCATAACCATGGCGTTATGGGACCCCGTTACCCCCGTGTCATCCACCCCCCATAAAAGAGTTCCCTACCTGGGCCTGCCCGGTCCCTGCCACTCCCCAGCTCTTCACCGCGTCAATACCGACCCGCCGCCTAAACCGCTAACAAGCTCGGCTTACAAACTTAACTGGCCTCCTCTTTTACTGCCGCCCGACTGCCTGCACCAGTTGCATTCCTCAGTTTATGAGATGGAGACATGCTTATTTAGTCATGTCTTGTTGTTTTCATAGATGTTGGTTTGAGTGATTGCATTGTAACTGTTGGGCCGTTGCCTTTTTTTATTTATGGAAATTTCTCAAGCGATACGAGAGGTGAAATATGATGAGCCTTGCTCAATGCTCCGAGAACACATCGCCGTAATAAGAGTGCCTTGCACAGTTACAATTTGAGCTTCTTTTCTCTTTCTTTTTTTTTTTCCAGTGATGGGGTTTTGAAATGCTGCTCCTTTTGCCTTTCGAAAGAGTTTGTTAGTCGATAAGTGGATTTGCGTTGTCAGAGCACCCTCCTGCATTCTAAGCCGACCTCATACATGGAGATGTTTCATTGGAAGGGCTGGGGGTTGACAAGGGTCAACTGTTGTGTATGTAGGGTTATGGGGGATTTAAGGAAATGGAAAATAAATTACACTCTTCAATTCACTCTTCTGTCTGTAGCCAAAGAACAACACGCAGATCGGGTGAGATAAAATGCTGCCCATTGTATATAGAAGGAGTTAAAGTGTTTTGGGCTATTTCTGGCAATGTTGCAGAAATATGAGATAAACATTTACATGGACACGTCGCGGTGGAGATGAGACATGAAGGAAAGAGGCCCAGTTGGTTGTTGGGAACAATTTTAACCCAAGCAGAGTGTTTGATGACTTGGCCACAGAGGTAGAGACACTAAAGGTCAGCAGTAATGCGTGTCTGGGCAGTGTGGGAGGAGGGGCAGGGGTAAAACAGCATGGATACACACACAGCCCTGTGTGTGAGCGTGAGTGTATGGGTGGAAGAGATTGCAGGTCTTTTTTCTTTCTTTATTCCTTACACTTATCTTACACATATACATGGTCTGTTACTCTTGCTCTTTATTTCTCTCTACATCTCTCTCTCCCTCTCTATTGATCTGGGCCCGTATTCACAAAGCATTTTATCTTACCACTAGGAGTACTTCTAAATCGCACTAAAACCTTTTAGTTAGGAGTCCCACCTTAAAACCTATTCACAAAGCTGCAAAGACAAACTCATACTAAGGAATTCCTAGCTAAGAGTGAGGGCGGGGTTGACATCGTTGCTAGGGATGACGTTGTTTCTCATGAACGAGCTTACTCAGAATGCCCACAGTGATTGGCTGATATAGGGGATGGGTCATCATAGAGAAATAGTTTTTCTGCCGCTGTTTTTACAGTAACAATTCCCTAAATCTCGATGCAGAGTTACAGTGAAGAGATAGACAACCATGTATGTTTTGGTTTGCTTTGTTTTTCATACTAAATGCCTTTCTGGGAGGCAGGTTTTTAGAAACGCGACCGAATTAAATAAAATTGAAACATTAGCGATCTTTTAATTTTTTATTAAATTAATTCAGGCATAAAACCACCCTAGTTAAATCACCTAAGGCGTACTGAATCTAAAAATGTATTTTGTGAAATTTTCGAATAAAGATTTAGTGAAATAACTTACATTGAAAACTGAAATTATCATTCATTCGAAACGCGCCTTTGGCCCCGTTATTATTTTTTTTGCTGATCCGAAAAATGATCCGATGCACCCCTATTATATTCTAATAAAGATTCTAAAATACAAATGTAGGCTACGTGTCACTGATTTAACATGAAACCAAGAATACTGACTAGTCAATTGGTTACATGTCTGCATCTCGTAAACATCAGCGGGTATCTATATATAATATATATAATATAATATATATAATACCCTCGCGATTGAGGCGGCACATTTTTATGAGCTCTGTATCATTCAATATCTCCAGTGTTGACGCGATTGCGACAACGATTGCCGGCCGCAGCAGATTTTCGGATCGCCGTGAGTAGGTCTTTAGCGACTTAGAAGTCCTCTTGGCTGCTTTTAACTTCTCCTGGACTTAGGAGCTGTTTTTAGCTCTCAAACCCTTTGTGAAATACTCTTATCCCAAAAATGTAGGACTCCTAAATGTATGAGTGACACGCCCATTATTTTTCGGACTTGCTCCTAAATCGTGGAGTTAGGACCAACTTTTACCCTTAAAATGCTTTGTGAATACAGGCCCTGCTCTCTATTGATTGAACTCCCCTCTATCCATCTTTCTCTCTCTCACACTCTCACTCACTCTCACACGCTCTCCTTCACTCTCACTCACTCTCACTCTCACACATACACACACTCACACTCACACTCACACTCACTCTCTCACACTCACACCATGTTATGTACCTGGGGCAGTACAGAACTGTCTGTCCTCCAGTGGCGCCAGCCCGGACCGAGCACCTCGTAAACCTCCCCTGTCCCTCGGCCTGCCACCTTTCCAGAGTCTCCTTTGGGAAGGATTAACACCCTCCCCAGCCGCCCCTGCCCTGTAAACCGGCCCTGACAAATTCACTTGGACTTTTTCATATAGCGTGTGTAATCCGATGCCACGTTGGTGCCTTTGTTGGAGCTATAAACTGAAGGCCTCAGCTGGGTGGGCTCCTCCATTTGTGGGGGACAGAACACCGACCGTCCAAAAATATGCCTGGGAGGAAAAAAATAACCCTGATTTGTAGTGCAGCAGTGCCATCGTTTTCTAACAGTCAGACATGGCAGGAAGGTTTTTTTCCTCTGAGAAGCAATGTGCGAATGTAGCACACAGTGTATGGCCGCGTTCCTTCCTCACTAGGACACACTCCACGCCTCTGTGGAATTCTGCGTGTTTGGTTCTCAGTTCAGTTTCCAGTTCTGTTATGTTTGCGCGTATGTGTGTGTGGGGGTGTCTGCAGCGCAGTGTTTGGTGGTTGATCGCACAGTGGGCCTCAAGTGAATGGAATCAGGTGGAAATATTGGGGGTTCCTGACCTCGATCCCCTCTCCCTGTCCCCCTTAGCTGCTGATGGATAAGAAGGTCGGGCTGAAGAGGTACGAGGTGGATGGAAGGAGGGTTCTTTTCTACTTCGACGAGGTGAGTGTCCCCCCCCCAAAAAAATGTATCCAACGCTCGCTGCAGCCAAAACACAGCATTGCACTCAAATAACCCCCTTTATACCTTACAAGTGTGACCCAGCAGTGTTTAGCGTACCACATTATGTTCTTTCGAAACAGTTTGCTGGAAGGAAATGAACACTGCTATCTTTCTTTCTTCTTATTATTTTTTTTGCCTCAATTTAACCGGGCAGGTCACCTGACGACTTTGTCCTTTCTGAAGGGTGTAATGCAATTTTCAGTGTCCCATACGGCTTTGCTCAACTGTACGAGCCTCTCTTCCTCTCTCTCTGTTGCCCACTGTTGACTTGATCTCTCTCTCTCTGTTGCCCCCTGTTGACTTGATCTCTCTCTCTGTTGCCCCCTGTTGTCTTGATCTCTCTCTCTCTCTCTCTGTTGCCCCCTGTTGTCTTGATGTCTCTTTCTCTCTCTCTCTCTCTGTGTCGCTCTGTTCAGATCCCCAGTCAGTGCATGACGTGTGTCAGCTTCCAGGCCGTGCGGGAGTACATCGTGGGCAAGACCGCACCTGTGCCCGTCAAAGTGTATGACTACTACGAACCAGGTGTGCCTCCCGCCCCTTCTCTCTTAGCACTCATGGGTAGTTTTTGTTCTTCAAAAAAACCTTTTGTTCTTTATTCAGGTCAATTTGGTTTGTCTACCGTTTCCTGAAATAAATCTGCCAGAAGGGGCAGTGGGGACACTGTGTGCACACTGTGCAGTGGCAATGATGTATTGATTCTGCATGATAAGGGAACTTGGAGGCTGTGTGTGTGTGGGGGTGTGTGCGTGTGTCTGTATGGGGAGGGGGTGTGTATGCGTGTGTAACTGTGTGTCTGTGTGCATGTGTGTGTAACTGTGTGTGTGTGTGTGTGTGAGTGTGAGTGTGAGTGTGTATGCGCACATGTGTGTAACTGTGTCTCTGTGTGTGTGTGTGTGTGTGTGTAACTGTGTGTGTGTCTCTGCAGCCTTTGAGGCCACGCGCTTCTACAACGTCAGTGAGAGCAGTCCTCTAGCGCGGGAGTTGTGTGACGGCACCACCTGTAACGAGGTGGAGAGCTCCACCAGTCGCTGGATAGGTAACCCCTCCTCCATCTCCCTCTCTCTCACTGTCCCCTTCTACCTCTCTATCACTTCCTCTCTGTCCATTGGTCTCACTGTCCCCCTCCTTTCTGTCTCTCTATCACGCCCTCTCCGTCCCTTTTTCTCTCAGTTCCCTCCCTCCCTCTCTCTCTTTCTCTCCTTTTCCCTCCATCGCAGTATCTGTCCCAGTGTTTGTGTGCCAGGGGCCGGAGGCTGTTGACAGCCAGTGAATGAGAGTACAGGCGACAGGTCCTCCAGTGGGCAGAGCTGTAAATGACTCCGTAATTTGATGCTGAAAATGACCCGTTTACTGTTCCTGCTTTATAGGAGTGCTGGGGCGGGGTGGTTATGGGGCAGAAACAGAAACAAGGCCTGCACAGCACTGCCCACCAGGCCCCAGTCCCCCCCCTTCCTTCTCTTCTCTGAGATGCTCGCTCATTAGCGGGGTCCAAAGTTGCTACAACAAACTGCCGAGTTTGCCACCGTCACCATGGCAACTGGCCGATGACCCTGGCTCTGTTGACTGAGTGTTTTTGCTGGCCAGGCTGGGGGGCGGGGGACCCCCATGCAGTTGGCCGCTGGCGTGGGGCCCCGATGTTTGGAGTGTGGGGCCGTACCCAGGCCCCGCGACGCTGGGAGGGATCGCTCATGCCTTTCTTCTCTCTCTTCTCTCCTCTCTTCTCTCTCTCTCCCCTCTTTTCTCTCTCCCCTGGAATAGTCCTGCGCAGTTCCCTGGAACTCTCTCTTTCTGCCCCTCTTGCTTGCTGTCTCTCTCTTTCTTTCCCTCTTGCTTGCGCTCTCTCTCCCTCTCTCAGTTCAATCAGTGTGCTTTATTGGCATGAAATACAGAGAGTAAATATTGCCAAAGCGTAACATGCATGCAGTTTAGAAAAAACTAAACAATTTAAAAATAAAACAGCCAAGTATTGCAAATTACATTTGAACTAATGAACATGCAACATAAACATTGCTTTTTTAAATAATGCACCTTATAGACATTATCATTGTATTTATACATTGTTATTCTCTCTACAGAGACAATCAGTGTTGGTTGCTTACTCACTGCCCCTCAGGTTGTGGCAAGCTAAGACATCTCTCTCTCTCTCCCTCTGCCCCTCTCTCTCTCTTTCTGCCCCCTCGCTGCTCTCTCTCTCTCTCAATTCAATTTAAATGTTCGTTTGGCATGATGTATTTGAAAAATACAAAATGGCGATAATTAAAATTACAGACAAAAACAACGACATTAATAACGATAAAATAACAATACATAAACAAATAAATACTTGTGAAGTGTTACATAACAATGAACGAACACAAAGCATAACGAAAAATATATACGTTTACAGTAACCTCTTTCTGTCCGTCTTGCTCTCTCTCTCGCTCTCTATATATATCTCTCTCTCTCTCTCTCAGTATGTGGTTTTCATGTGTCTCCCCTTCTCTCCGGGGGTTTTCATCAATACACCCATAAGCTGTTGCTTGCAGTGAGGGAGTGTGGCAGTGCTCTCTCTCTCTCTCTCTCTCTCTCTCTCCATCCCCTCACTCCCATCCCCTCACTCCCGGCCTGCAGGGCAGGGTTTACAGGGCACCCCACAGGCAGAGTCTGTCACTGTGCCATAATTTCGGAGCGCCGGGACCCCCCCAGCAACATTCCCCCTGCCGTTTCGGCCCTTCCCCGTACCCATAGTTTTTTAACAAGTGTGAAAATACGCGAAGTCACGTACAGACCCTAACATACCCTAAAATAACTGGCCTTTCTCTACGATGTGCATTGTTTCAGGATCTTGGCACCCTAAATGCATTATGGGAATTCGCATCCTAAGTAGGTCTATGGCTATATTGTTTAGTGGCAATTCAGCGCAGTGATTTCCCTTTTCCAAAGGAAGTGTTTGAAAGCCCCCTGTCCCCTGTTCTGTCGGCACGCTCAGGCTTTGTGCAGGGAAACCAGTGCAACAACGTGTTCGGCTGCCTGGAGGAGGAGCAGTTTGAACGCTGCACCTGCTACCGGGACTGCGGCTACGACGGCGAGCCCATGTGCGGCTCCGACAGGCAGCTCTACCAGAACCAGTGCCAGATGGAGGTGGCCGCCTGTCGGAACGGGACCCGAATCGAGCAAGTGCCCATGGCCCAGTGCCCCCAGAGTACGTGTGCACACCTCTTACTGACTCATCCACTGTCGTTGGCCATTACAAACTCAGACCCTGAACTGACCAGAGGAGGATGGGCTCCCTCTCTTGAGCCTGGCTTCTCCTGAGGTTTCTTCCTGTTTGTTCCAGCGGGGGAGTTTTTCCCCTCGTCACTAGACTTGCTAGGGGCTCAGGTCAGGGGTCTTCTGTAAACAGTCATGTGACAAACATCTTGATCGATTGGTCGCTACACTCTCCGCTAACACTGTTGTCGCTGGCTCTCAGATCGCTGACTGCGATCACCAAACGTTTAAGTGATCGCTGATCACGATCATTCAGGATTTTTTTCCGACCAGATTTCTTCCTCGAAGATGATGGTTCACCACTATCCTTCCAGGTTTTAATAATGCGTTGGACAGTGCAATCTCCTTAGTTGTTTTCTTTCCTTGATGCAGGCCAATAATTTGACCCTTCTGAAACAGATTAACATCTTTTCCACGACCACAGGATACGTCTTCCGACATGGTTGTTTAAGAAATGAGAAGCTACTCACTGCATCAGTTAGGGTTAAATAACTTGCCAGCTAAAACATATTAATCACTGCAGTAATTATCCAATGGAAGGCTCTTACCTATTTGCTTAGCTAAATCCAGGTGGTGACTTTTTTTTTGGGCCAGGCAGTGTATATATATATATATATATATATATATATATGTGTGTGTGTGTGTGTGTGTGTGTGTGTGTGTGTGTTTATGTATGTATGTATGTGTGTGTGTGTGTGTGTGTGTGTGTGTGATATACAACAGGATTTGGGTTTGTGATCAGAACTTACTGCTACATGAAGGGGTGGGTTTGGAAGGTCATGGGGTCAAACGTAAAATTTTGATGAAAGTAAAAAAATAAAATAATTGTTTTTTTTAAATTATTTTTATCTATCGGATACTAGAGTTTAGGTTCCCTTTGCTAAAAGTAGATTGAATTGAAATGTGTTTTAAACCAGTGACAGCGCGTACGGGGACAGCCCACACTGAGAGAAGTGGCCACTGCTCCCCGCGGTACTTAGCAATTAGCACCGCACCGAATCTGCCCAGACAGGCCTCCGTGCGCCGGAGATCAGTCCCCCCACCCCTCAGCCCCCTTCCCGAAAGAAGCGGAGAAGAAAGAGCGAGGTGTGTGCGGCGGTGTGGAAACAGCTGTTCAGGTGCGGCCGGATTGCCAGAGGAAGCTAGCGAGGAGAGCTCCGACCCCACGCTGCTATATTACAGGGCACCCCAAATGACAGAGTGCTTTTGTCCAGGCCTTTGAAAAACCCTGTCACATTCCTTTCCGATGCACAGACCAACAACAAAGAAGCCCTCTCGTTACCCGAAACGGATTGGAGGGGGGCGGGGGTGGGGGGGATGCAAAAAAGCAAAACATGTGTTGCAGAAAACACGCCGGCCTTGCCAAGCGTTTGATACGGCAGCCTTTTAAAAGCGAGAGAGCGAGGGATAAAGGGAGAAAAAAATTCCTGCGTTAAGATCTCCCCGTTTTTCTTCCGTTTTGTTTGTTTGTTTACGATGCTTTGGGAACATCCTATTATATAACCGGGGCTGGGACAAAGCGAGCGTAGCCCCTCAGAGTGCCTGCTGCCCAAGCACTTGAGTGCAAACAGGTGCCTTCTCAGTAAAGCTGCCACTGAAGCTTCTCTGTGTGTGGGGTGATGCGGGAGGGGCTGTTGTGCTGATCTGTGTGTGTGTGATGTGGGAGGACCCCTTGTGCTGATCTGTGTCTGTGTGTGTGTGTGTGTATGTGTGTGTGTGATGATGATGATGGAGGAGATGCAGTGCTGATCTGTGTGTGTGTGTGTGATGATGATGATGGAGATGCTGTGTTGATCTGTGTGTGTGTGTGTGGTGTGTGTGTGTGTGTGTGTGATGATGATGATGATGGAGGAGATGCAGTGCTGATCTGTGTGTGTGTGTGTGTGTGTGTGTGTGATGATGAAGGAGATGCTGTGTTGATCTGTGTGTGCGTGTGCGTGTGTGTGTGTGTGTGTGAGAGTGATGTGGGAGGAGCCCTTGTGCTGATCTGTGTGTGTGTGGGGGCGATGCAGGTGGAGCTGATCCGTGTGTGTGTTTCACTCCCTCTGTGCAGTGGAGGCAGGTGCTGAGGAGCAGGAGCCAGTGAAGGGGAGACAGCAGGGGCAGGAGACGGTGCCCATACACACAGGTACACCCCAAACACCCCCCCAGCCTCGACCACACATAGGCAGACCTCTCTCTCTCTCTCTCTGTCTCTGTCTCTCTCTTTATCTCTATCTATCTGTCACCCTATCTATCAGTCTCTATCTATCTCTCTCTGCCTCTCTATCTCTCTTTCTGTCTTTCTCTCCCACTCTTTCCCCACTCTCCACACCTCTGCGCCCTCAGTGCCAGCTGTAGGATCTTGTACGGCAGCCAGCTGCAGGTGCTGGAGAGTTCAAACGTGTCACCTCTGATGGGAATGAGCTTTGACGTGTGGAGACGTGCGAGGGGGTCACAGCTATGCCGAGCCGGCGCACGCTGCCGGCTCACAGTCTGTCTGTCTGTCTGTCTGTCTGTCTGTCATCTCAGAGCCCTGCTTTAGCCAGTGTCCTGAATGCTCAGTCGCATGATCACAAAGACTGTGTTCGGCACATCGAGGTCAGAGATATACACACAGCGGACTGATACAGAGTAAGGTGACATCATATTATCTGGTTTTGGAAAATTCCACAAAACAGTATCTGATGGGCTGTCTGTCCGTCTGTCTGCGTCCGCCCCGCGTGTGTTTGTTTTGGTGAGGCAGACGGAGAGGCTAGGAATAGAAGTTTTATCAGCAGCGCAGATGGAGTGGAAACGCACATGAAAGGAACCCACCCCCTACCCCCCAGCCCCCCCCTCCTCCTTTTGAAAACTCTTCTCAGCCTGATTATATAGTCTGCTTTGGGGCTGTTGGGACTTGCCCCTGTCTGCTAGCGACGGTGAAGCAGAGCTGTCCCTAGCTTCAGTGGAGTGGTGGGGGGTTGAGTCCAACATATAATCACTATAGCGTGCGTTCACACAAATTCGGATTCTTAAAAAGAACTGTGAACTACATTAGAAAAATAACTGTCAATCTGCAGAGATTTTTTTTTTAAACCCAGCTTCTCTCATTTGACTTGACTTTTTAAAAATCTGGAGCAGTCTTTTCAGGAGTCTAAATTATAGAGCTCTCACAAAATAATAAAGACAGGTTTGCTTAAGGAGGTTCAGTCGCTTAAAGCCGTTTCAGTTGTCTGAACGTTTGAAGTCTGAAATGGCATGGAAGACCTGTGTAATAAAAAAAAGATTGTGTGTGTGTGTGTGTGTTTTATGTGATTCTGTGTGTGTGTGTGTGTGTGTGTGTGTGTGTGTGTGTGTGTGTGTGTGAGAGAGAGAGAGAGGGCATGCTGTAATCTTGCAGAAGGACAAAAGTGTGCGAGAGAGAGTGAGCGTGCATGAGAGAGAGAGAGAGAGAGAGAGAGAGAGAGGTGGGGAGAGAGAGGGAAACATGCTGCAGTCTTGGAGAGGGACTACCTTGCCTGTGTGTTTGATGTGGTGCTGCCTGTGTGTGTGTGTGTGTGTTTGATGTGGTTGTGTGTGTGTGTGTGTGTGTGTGTTTTGATGTGGTGCTGCCTGTGTCGACTTGTTCCCAGCCTGCAGCTCACTGTAGCTCTTAATAGGGCTTCACTCAGTCAAAAGGTCCCTTCAGTGCAAAGAATGAAGCGATCAGTAGAAGATTGCTTGTCACAGGAAAGCTTATAGTCCAGCATAGTCAGGGTATTCACACACACACACACACACACACACATTAAATTAGACACAAGATAATAATATGGAACATAGAATAATGCAGTAATAAAGTAAGTAATGTGGATACTTTTTTGACTTGTCTTGTTTAAAATACAATCTTGAGCACTAACATGTTTTTTATTGTAATGTACAGGTTGGGAAATAGACTTGTAGGCAAAGCTTTTGTTTTGTTTTTCAAAATATTTGCTGTTCTCCATAGCAATTTGACCTTTCAGCAGTGAAAGAAGCACTTGGGATTCTGAGAATTGAGCCAAACATGATCTGAACACCTTAAAATAATATGAGAAAACATTTAACTGAAAAACACTGGCGATAGACACACACACTGCAGATCAGGGTGAGGTTTGTGGGGTTAGAGTGACCTCTAGAGGCCAGATTGTTACATGCACGCTGCCTCTCATCATGGCCAGCAATACTGGATAGTAACAGTGATGGATCCACTGTGTGACACTGTATTCAATCAATGTTTGTCTCCTTAACCTTTGACTCATAATTAAATGCAAGTGTTCAAGTATTCATGTTTATTTTCACGAACGCAGTTTGGCAAATTCAGCGATCACGGATATTAACACGCTCTGAAGACGTTTTTGTGAAGAAGATTTAAAAAATGTAACACTTTAATTTGATCATTAATCATTAAAGGCTAAGGACACATGTTGACTGAATCCAGGCCAAAGTAACAGAAAGAAGCATGTTGGCCCTGGGTGGCGTGGCCGGTAAAGGCGCTTGTTGTAAGTGCAGGTTGCCCACTGCCATCCCGGCTCCGGCCAGGAGTGGGGAGTGGGGAGGGAGGCCGGCATGAGTTTGCCACGCGCAAGCGGCTCTGTGTGTCAGAGTTATGGTCGACGGCTTGGCGGTTTCCGTTCAGATGTGTCACTGCTGGTCCCAGTGTTGCAGGCGGCGAACTCGTAGTACGAGGGAAAGGGACAGTTGACATATACAAGGGTATAATTAGCCCCCAAATTGGGAGAAATACGGGAGAAATCTGAAATAAATGCATTTTTTAAAAAGGGAAGAATTTGTTGAGTGACACGCTGACGCTCTGCCCCCTGCTGGTCCAGGCGAAGAAGAGCCGGGCTCCCTGGCAGAGGTGTCGTACTACTCTTACGAGTACGACACGGAGGCTGAGCCCTTCCCCCCGGAGGGAGAGGAGCAGTTTGAACTGGCGGGGATGGGGGGCGGTGAGACGGACAAGCCTCCTGCCACCCAGCTGCACACAGTGGACGCTAAGGACACACCTGAGCGATGGTATGGCCCTGTCCCCTCTCTTTCTGCACTACAACACTAGGTACTAAGTACACCCCCGAGTGATGGTCGGCTCCTGCCCCCTCTCTTTCCGTACTAAGTACCCTCATTACCCTCGTTCACAGATGGGTACATCATCACACTCTTAATTCATAAGCCCAAACACACAGTATCACCACGCTCTTAATTCATAAGCCCAAACACACAGTATCACCACGCTCTTAATTCGTAAGCCTGAAAGCAGAGTACCTGAGAAATATGAAGGATCAAGTTCAGACTTGGAGCACAATCTGCTTATTTTTTTTCTGCATCCTATCTTTTGAAGTCCACAGAATTAACTTATGTCATTATCAAAATAATTGCTGGATATTCCTAATCCCTGTATGCTATGTCAAAGGCCATAATTAATCAGATGCTTCAGCCCAAAGCTCACCTAGCCAGGCTTGCCTTACCGGAGCGTGCCATCGTCAGACGTGTGCACTGGAATCGCTCTGTGCATCGGTGTTGCTCATTGGCTGTCCTGTGTTCTTCTCATCCACAGAAACGCCCCCGGGCTGCAGTACGAGAGAGATTACTGAACTGTACATTGTTTGTGAATATGTTGGCGTGAGCGCAGAGAGAGAGCGAGAGAGAGAGAGAGGAGAGAGTGAGGGGCTATACGGTCCGAAGGTGGGAGATGGAGGAGACTGAGAGTGGGTGTGTGTGTGTGTGTGTGTGTGAGCGAGTTGGCCTCCTCCATCTGTCTTTTGCTTTTCTCTCTTTTATACCCAGTCTCTTACGCACCAGTAGACACTGTAGCTCCTGTTTATCTAGCAGCTATATGTTGTGTTATATAACCTCTAGAGTAAATAAACACATATTTATGTTTGTAATTATACTTGAGCAAAAAAAATGTTATTTTGGATTATTTTTTTTCTATCTGTGGTATTTATTTTTAGCTAGTGCTTTTTTGTTTGATTGTTTACTTGTTCCGTCCCCTCTACCTGCCACCTACACCCCCCCTCCCCTCCCAGCCCTTCCACCTACACCCATGTCTTAATTTAATCCAGAAATATGGGAACTTGTGATGCATTTCTTATTATGAACAAGCCTTGTTTAAACAGTGAGGTGTACAGCTGATCTTTAACTGGTGTCAAAATCGTCCATGTTTTCATTACCCCCTCTCCCCGTAGAGGGATAGTCTCACATGGCGCAGAGCACTGAAAATAGCCCGTATATGGGATGACGTAAACCGAAAAATAAGCTTGATGGTTTTCAGCATTTCACCTGGCTGCAGATACCCAAATAAAATAAAAATGTATCTCTGTATAGCAGTCACCTTACTGTCGAACAAACAGGGATTTGATTGTACAGTACATAAGCTATTTTGTTATATTAACTTTAGACTCTTAAACCAACGCTAAAAGCCTAAAGCAAATGAAGTCTGGAAATTACTGTAAATTAAGAAATTTGAACGAATGTAACCCCCAACCATTTCAAGTACAGTGCTTTTTTTGGAAAATAAACTTTGTATACAGTAATTTTGTCTGTTGGCAATTATTTTTTGTTACATAATATATGTGATTTGTGCATGTTGCTTCAGCCTTTTAAATTAGGTAAAGAATACCCGCACATTTCTGTTATGTTCAGTGACAACGCTTTGAGCGCTGAAGAGACCTAACGGTCGAAACGTTGTCACTGCTCACTGATTAACGTAACACTTGGGATCGTAATAGCAGTGTGCGGGATATCTTTTCTTTTGATTGTTATTTTTTTTACCAAGCACCTGCACACAACTATGGATGCGTGTATGCCTTTGTAGAACGACGACTTCGTCCTTTTAAAACATCTGCAACTGCTAATGACACTTACCATTCTGGAGCCTGTTACGATGTGCTTAGTAAGTGCATTTATGCAAGAGCATGTGCCGAACAGTAAGCAGAAGGTCTTGCTTCATTTGCGCGAGTTTGTGAGTCAGGTGCAGCCTCACAATGTTTACAGTATTGTTTTATGTTAACCTGACGCTGACCGTTGTGTCAGAGTTGGGTTACCAGACCAGCTGCCACGAGAGAGTTTAGAACCTGTTAATGTTTAATACCTGATTGCTGATCAGAGCGCAAGTTGACGTTTTCCCGTTACCGCAACTTCTGACAACTTTTTCAGCATCGTCTTTAACAGCAAGCTATGCGATTTGGGGCGGGGGGGACTTTCTACTCAGAGGGACCTCAAGTCTTGAGATTATGCAAAAAAAAAAAAAATCATCAGCTTCTTTTGGAAGGATTGCTGATTGCCATTTTTCTCCGTCTCCATTTTACACGTGGCTCGGAAGGAAAAGATCACGCCCCACAGTTGAATTGCCTTCGTAGAAAGGGCGACTGAATGAAGGGAAAGTTCATTTTCTGTTTAGGGAGGGGGGTTAAGGAATGTACAGAATGATCTCCCTAGCAACCACACACTTGCTTGAAGTGGGCTATTCTTTCCATGCCTTGTAATGAAGAGGAGGCAGGGAATGCGGGCGAAGGGAGAGTTATCTAAGATCGCTGGATAACATGACATGACACTGAATCAAAGTGATGCTACACTCTCTCACCGCCGGGAGGATGGCGGTTAGGAACGGTATCACCACTTTGATTCAGTCCCATGTAAAGGTGTCATCACTATTATTTAATGATCTGGTCCCCTACAGCTGATGGGCTAATAAGAACGGAGGTAAATGGGGAAAGTGCTTTTCATTGTTATAAAATACTATCTTTTAAATATCCTGTCGAATATTATTCAGTCACATTGCATCATTTAGCATTTTATTTAGCTTATTCTCTTTTTTTTTTTTTTTTTTTTTTTTGCAAGAGCGCGATGAGATGTGATTCCTTTGCAGATCAGAGTCTGAACTGGCTGCACTCTTCCTTCACCCTGATGGAGGACTCTGGGAAACTGGGCTTTGTCTGAAGGCCGAACGCTGCTGTCTGGAGAGCACCCATCCACTGCCCACCACATAAGGGAGATCAGCAGTGAGGCACCACTGCAGCCCGACTCACCAGCTCACTACAACTACTCCAAAGGCCTGACTTTCATCAACTACAGTGGCTGTTGGCTTAGACCAGGAAATACAGCCTAGATTCTTTGCATTTCATTGCATCGATAATGCCAAGCTCTAGCTGCCAGCTCGAGTCTTTTATAAGCTTGCTGGTTTGCTGTCTAGCAGTTACATGTTAGATTCGGTTAAGCCACAGGATTTTGAGAAAATATTTGCTCTACTTAATGTTATATGACTTGAATGCCTATCAAAGGACTGGAGGCACTGAAATGGTTCTCTTAGTACAGCCATAGCCTGGAATGGAGCCACAGCGATTCACAAACGCCTTGTTTCTAAACCTCTCCTACAAGAACAGTTGAGCCTCTTTGTGTGCAAGATAAGACATGGTATGTGAATCACGGCGCCGATCATGAATCCAATTTAACTGCCCTGTGCTTCTGAGTGCCCAACTCCATCTGAGGAGACTCCTTGTGGAGGAGTTAGAGAAAAAACATCCCATTGTCACAGGACGCGAGAAAGGTACGCTTCTGTAAATCTCCTAACGTCGACAAGAAACAGCAGGCTGCTGATTTAATGCAGGCCAGAAATGGCTGGTCTGGTTGGGCTTTGGATTGTATGATCAAAAACACAAATATTGAGCCGTTGTGGGTAGGTCAATCATTCACCTTGTTTTTTTTTAAATGTATGCACAAATTCCTACGAACAAGAGATTATGGAAACCAGAATCCATGGAGAGTGAGGGTGAGTATTCAGCAAACAGCACAGTTATTTAAACGGAACACTGGGGGGGGGGGAGGGGGGGGGGGGGGGGGGGGGGGGAGGGGGGGGGGGGGTGATGGGTCGGATGGGTTACTTATGAAAGTACGAGGCTTGTCTGAACATGCAAAGCTTTATTTGACAGAGGGCTCTGCCTTCAGACTGAAGGAATGCATGCTCCTGGTGTTTGTTAGTCTTGCGCAGAGGTTTGCATGCTGATGTAATGGTGTTCACCAGGTTGTATCACAGTACATCCCCAGAAGCGCCATCTTTAACTGTGTTTAGTCAGCTGTTTTTAAGATGATGTGCAGATTGCATTCCTGATCTGACATAGCCAGAAGGTGCTTCTAACCTTGGCAGAAGTTTTCATATGGATTTGACTCTCATGAATATTCAGTGATTCTTATATTAGAGCAATATGTCGCGTGACTGGCAATTAGTTTAGCTGCACTGTTTACCCACTAGTAGGCATTGTGCGAACCATATGAAATGTTTATATGTCTACATGTAAGTTGTGAATATCTTTATTGGTCCCTGAACATATGTGTGTGCATTTGCATGTCTACCAGAGGATATTTGTGTTCGGGGGGGTGGAGTTCCTCAAAGGATGTCAGAACAACGACATTTATTTGTTAACAGGCCCTGGACCAGGTCGGGACACTCTGCCCCCAAACATCGGCTTCATTGGCCATGATTTCACAAAGCCAAGCAGCCCAGTGTGCATCTTCCATAGCAGTATGAACCAGCACAGTGAGTGCCTTCAGTCAAAATTAGAGAAAAAGAGTCACAGCCGTTATGGGCATGTTCAACCATACGAGTCGCTCCAAAGAGCAAACAGAATAAGTTAAATGAGTTATTTAAAATACTAAACTGTATTCTCAGCTCAGATAACAACATACAATCTATTCAAGTTTCTGGAGAAACATTTTTACATTTAATATTTTAATGGGGGGGGGAAATGATGTTACCTTAATTCTGTGATTTGAGTCCGCTGTTCCGAAGTAATCGTTAAAACACTGTAATTGCAGCCTGTAGCCACAAGAGGGAGACATCATAGCACAATTCATCATGGCCTGTGCTGTGGTACAGATGCCCTGGGAAATGGCCCTCAAGAATTGACCCAAGATCAGTTACTTGATCGAAAGCCTAACCATTTGATCATGGGCCTCGGAATGGTGTAACGGTCAAAGCATTTGCCCGGAATGCAAGTTGCCTACTGCAGCCACGGTTCGAAACTCGACTGTGCCAGTCCAGCCCTGGCCCAGGAGCCTCGATCGGGGGGCAGCAATTGGCTATCCGCCCCAAGGGGATGGGGGAGGGTGAGCCAGCACAAGCTCGCCGTGAAGCGCGAAGGGTGTCTCTAGAAAGTAGGTGGGCGAGTTCCGTCTCGGAGGAGGTGGATCATCGCTGGCGTCAGGGAATTAGCTTGCCCCATAGTGATGGACGGCGAGTTTGTGGGGGAGGGCGAATCGAAAGAAATAGAGGGTATAATTGGCTACCAAATTGGGAGAAAAATGAGGATTTTTTTTTACAAAATAAATGAATAAAATTTTAAAAAATTGAAAATGACTGATTTTGATTTCCATTTACTAGGCCTAACAAATGTCTCTTGTTTTGGTGTGAACTGTATAGTGTACTGTAACTGTATAGTACATTGATACCAGAATCAATGTACTATTGGGGCAGGAAGGGCACCCCTACATACTCTATATTGGGCAGGATGAGAAGCACTGATAAGGCTGCTCATACAGACCATGGGTGAGCATATCTTCAATATGAGTTTGGAGTTGGAAGCTGCCACCAGGACAATGTTGCAGGGATAGTCTCAATTCACTTAATTCACTTTTTAATGTCCCTTGTTGAGCCTCAAATTATTTTAATATGAAGACCGTTGTTGTGGTTGTTGCTGCTAATGCAGCTGGACTAAAAAGTGGTAGCCATGGTAGTGACATTTGAGATGTGGTTTTTCTCGCTCACACATTTCAGTTGTGTCAGGTCACTTGCGTAGGTGTCATGAAAAAAACCCAGAAAACGGCTCAGAGTTAGTGTGCTCATTTTCGAAGATACGAAATAAACACATTGCTATTGACAGTACAGATTTCAACAGGTGCAGCTGTTTTTTTAAAACACATTGACTGCATTTTGATATGCCAGTTTTAAAGAGTCCTGTTAAATTTGCTGATTATAATTAAGTGCCACTGAAACCTCTGGAGCTAGCTGTGGTAACTGAATTTCACAAGAAAGAAAGGGGGAAAAAAAAAAAATGCACCACTGTGCATGTCCCATCCGTAACCTTCACTTTACTCTACTGTGCAAGAGAAATACTGAGCCTGTGTGTGCAGTAGGATAATTACGAGGATGTGCTAAATCTGCTCAAACATCTCATATTTCATAAATCATTCCCATACAGTATAACTCCTAGCCTTCTCTGTCATAGCTTCCACAACCCCAGAAGTTAATTAGCCTCAATTCTGTCCTGAAGCAGGGATTTTCCAGACCTCATGGCCAGCCCGGGGACAGCTCCTCCTCTCCACAGCCAGAAGGCCTCTGTCCTACACCATGGGGTTTCGAACCCGATTCTGCCCCGTTGAACACTGTGCACGCTCCAAACAATTACACCCTACCTCCTCTTTCGGGCTCCCATTTGCCCACAAAGCCTTCCAGCACCAGCTGCTCAATCTCGAGGCGCCGCAAGTCTGGGGGTCCATCTGAAGACCCAAACACCCCAGGCACCGGTAGGTACAACAGCCCGGACCGGTGTCCACCTGCCCAGGTGGCCTGCTTTCTCCATGCTCAGCCGTAACAGCATCTCCATCGATGCCACTCCAAAGCATCCTGGCCCTGGCCATCACGACCCAGAGGAGGTCACAGTGCACAAGCCTCGCCCACCAGCTTTCTTTCTGGGCATCAAGCACTCTGACTTTGTCACCCCACTAGTAACAGGCATGTGAGACTGAACGGGACCTTCCAGGCCTAAAACACTTTTTTGTTTGTTTTTTGGGGGGTAAGAGTGTTGCAAGACTTAAGTCATTTATATTTGTCATCTCCAAATTCCCAAAGTTAGTATTTCTACTATGTATAGTATGTAACACAAAGAACCATTATCTTCCATACAGTTTAGGCCTAATGTGTAGGCCTGTACTTTTAACTCAAAATTAAGAGCGAATGGTATCTTTTCAGTGACACGCATGGTAATGGTGAATAGGAAGATAATGTTACTGCAAGTTTTCGGGTTGCAGAAGGAGTGGTAGAATGTTGATGTCACATGCCGCTCAATGATAACCCAAGATAGTGAAGCAATTAGACGATGTGAAACAGTTACACTTGAAAATTTCTACCTTGGAACAGACAACAAAACCATGCAGAATTTTTTTTTCTTCACTTTTATTTAAAAATAAATAAAAAAAATACACACCCACACACATTGCATTTTGCTACCTTCACATTTAATACAACACTAAAATACTGAATATCTAAATAATGTGTTCAGTGATATTAAAAGACAAAAAATATATTAACAATGTACTGTAGGCTATGTGATGGCCAAATAACTGCCCTGGTAACTATGGTAATGTCCTGCCTTTTCAAATGTGCTGTCCTGTATTTAAAAAACTGAATGATTAATGCATTACAAACCTCCACAATGAGAAGTTCACTAGTTAAGTGATGCATTCATTTTTTATATATACAGGTGCATCTCAATAAATTAGAATATCGTGGAAAAGTTAATTTATTTCAGTAATTCAATTCAAAAAGTGAAACTCATATATTATATAGATTCATTACACACAAAGTGAAATATTTCAAGCCTTTATTTGTTTTAATTTTGATGATTATGGCTTACAGCTAATGAAAACCCAAAATTCAGTATCTCAGAAAATTAGAATATTGTGAAAAAGTTCAATATTGTAAACTCAGTGTCACACTAATCAGCTAATTAACTCAAAACACCTGCAAAGGTTTCCTGAGCATTTAAATCACAGGTGTCAAACTCATTCCATCGAACTAAGGAGGGAACCTAATTGAAATCACCTGTAATGCAGGTTTTTGTTGGAATGAGTTTGACACCAAATGGTCTCTCAGTCTGGTTCAGTAGGCTACACAATCATGGGGAAGATTGCTGACTTAACAGTTGTCCAGAAGACTGTCATTGACACCCTCCACAAGGAGGGTAAGCCACAAAAGGTAATTGCTAAAGAAGCTGGCTGTTCACAGAGTGCTGTATCCAAGCATATTCATAGAAAGTTGAGTGGAAGGAAAAAGTGTGGTAGGAAAAGGTGCACAAGCAACAGGGATAACTGCAGCCTTGAGAGGATTGTCAAGCAAAGCCCATTCAAGAATTTGGGGGAGCTTCACAAGGAGTGGACTGAGGCTGGAGTCAGTGCATCAAGAGCCACCACGCACAGACATATCCAGGACATGGGCTACAACTGTCGCATTCAGAAGTGTCTTACCTGGGCTAAGGAGAAAAATAACTGGACTGTTGCTCAGTGGTCCAAAGTCCTCTTTTCAGATGAAAGTAACTTTTGCATTTCATTTGGAAATCAAGGTCCCAGAGTCTGGAGGAAGAGTGGACAGGCACAGAATCCAAGTTGCTTGAAGTCCAGTGTGAAGTTTCCACAGTCAGTGATGATTTGGGATGCCATGTCATCTGCTGGTGTTGGTCCACTGTGTTTTTTCAAGTCCAAAGTCAATGCAGGCATCTACCAGGAAAATGTAGAGCACTTCATGCTTCCTTCTGCTGACAAGCTTTATGGAGATGCTGATTTCATTTTCCAGCAGGACTTGGCACCTGCCCACACTGCCAAAAGTACCAATACCTGGTTTAATGACCATGGTATTACTGTGCTTGATTGGCCAGCAAACTCGCCTGACCTATTGTCAAGAGGAAGATTAGACACCAGACCCAACAATGCAGACGAGCTGAAGGCCGCTATCAAAGCAACCTGGGCTTCCATAACACCTCAGCAGTGCCACAGGCTGATCGCCTCCATGCCACGCCGCATTGATGCAGTAATTCATGCAAAAGGAGCCCCGACCAAGTATTGAGTGCATACACATTAACATACTTTTCAGAAGGCTGACATTTCTGTATTAATTTTACAACTAATTTTCTGAGATACTGAATTTTGGGTTTTCATTAGCTCTAAGCCATAATCATCAAAATTAAAATAAATAAAGGCTTGAAATATTTCACTCTGTGTGTAATGAATCTATATAATATAGATTTCACTTTTTGAATTGAATTACTTAAATAAATTAACTATTCCACGATATTCTAATTTATTGAGATGCACCTGTATACTTAGAAAAACATAACATATTGCAAAACTGCATCTTTGGCGTATCCACACGTTGAGGCTACATATTCAAATCGATCAGTAGAGACCGTGTCAAAACATGTCAAAGCAACAGCCTTTACATTTTAACTAGTAGTGTTTAATTTGACACGTTTCAATGGAAGAGTATAGACTTTACCACCTCAACTCCTCTTACGACCACCTCAACTCTTCTTACGACGTCCCACTAGTCCCGATCCAGTTTGAGAACCACGGCTCTTACGGTCAGTATGAATAAGAAATGTTACCTAGATTTGCCCTTGCCCATTTGTGCCAATATTGATTTGTTATTATTCCATAGGTTTACAAACATAGTTTAGAATATAACCTGGACCGAAGGGTTTTCTTCTACAATGTAAGTTAAGTTTGCACGTTTTGGATGTTTTCTTTACCGTCGGCTAATTACGTGCGCTACAGGGGTGCATTGTTAACGTTAATGACTTACCGTTACTCGTGCTACACCACAACCTCTTCATCGCTTCTCAGACATGAAGCGGCAAGAAAGCTCTAAACATGGGGATGTACGTTTTAAAATGACACATTTAACAATCAATTTAGCATTAGTATATTTGATAGTAAGTTTTCTACTTATGCGTTAGCTAATATTCACTGCATAGCATATACTGAGTAACGTTAGCCAACGTTGAAAGATCACGTGAGTTACCTGGCTAACTAGCTAACACAGTCACGTTGTAAGATTGAACGTTAACGTTATGTTTTGCAAGGCAGTAAAAGAAAGCACAAATCGTTATTACTGCAGTTAGCTACGTGTGGCTAACGCTAAATGAAATAGCCAATAGTATTGGCTCTTTAATTTTGTGCTCGCTAACTTACCGTGAAGCTAATTTAAGGAAGCACTGAACCAGTTTTACTCTATCTAGCCGATGATGACGCTAGCTAACTAACGTCAACTGTTGAGTAAAATTGGATGCCGTCCAGGATAGCAAACACAATGCTTCCTTAAATTTACGTTAGTAACACTTACTCACATTTCTCGCTGGAGTAGACTTTTCTCTGACATTTTCTTGTTATTTTAATAACGGAAGAATTGATATTTTACTGTTTCATTTTTGTCGACCAAAAAGTTATCCCTTGATGACGGATTCACTTACCAACGCGGACGTTCATGCAAATGACCAGTGCGTCAGCTCGGGTTGCGTTCAGCCTTCTTCCGTACATCACGGAGAGTCTGCTATGGAGGCACAGGAAAAACGGTCACATTGTACATCCTATTGAGCTATGTCTGCACAAACCATTGAGTTGGTAGCAGCAGTGAATTAAATCGTATCAATTTATTGTTTCTCGCTAGATTATTAGATTATTGTTGAGAAGTTTATTAAGGGCATTGTACCTCCAGATTCCTCATGGTAAATGTCATTTAGCCTTAAATTGCTGCTAAATAAAAGTGTGTACATTTTTACTCATTTAAATGCATATATAATAATAGTCGATATGTAAATAAACTATTAATATGAGTTATTCATGGTTAAAAACATTGAAGATCATTTTTAACCCAATTTAAAAACTTTTTCATATTGTATTCTCAATTTTCATTTGACACTTTTAATGAAAACATGTTACACCTGTACTCTTGACTTTGTGTAGCCATAAAATGCATGCATGTTAAAATGAAGGCAATATAACCAAGTTAACATTTCAATAAACCAACACCTAGTAAAAACGTGTCAACCCTGATACCACCCTTAATGCACAGTTATGCTTTCTAATGAGGCTTATATGTAAGTGGCGAATTATTGTTATTATGAGATCAAATAAATGTTTGTTAATACACTTTGCTTGTAACCGTGAGCAATAATTTAAGAAGGAAACAAACTTGTACAAAGAATACACTTGTAATGCATATGTAGTTAATATACATGAAATGGAATACATAAAAACATTGTTTCTTTTAGTAAATCAAATAGCATTTTTGCTAAATGTGAATGTATTTATGTTTCCAATTTTCTGCATCGATTGGATCCCTTTGCAACTCTTGGCTTTATATATTTTCAACCTACAAAATAGTAAGTTGGGAATTAATGGGTTAATGGGTGAAAAGAAAATAGATTTTGTTCAAATAAATTAAATAAACGTATTTTACAGAAAACATTTCAAGAACTATCTGACTAGTAACCTATTTAAAAAAATCTTTTTTTTTTTTTTTTTTACA
This sequence comes from Aldrovandia affinis, assembly GCA_029706075.1. Taxonomy (NCBI): domain Eukaryota; kingdom Metazoa; phylum Chordata; class Actinopteri; order Notacanthiformes; family Halosauridae; genus Aldrovandia; species Aldrovandia affinis. Next base: position 19,772,072 of record JAINUG010000001.1, on the reverse strand, counting down.
TACTGTATATCTCTGAAAACATTTCAAATGTCAAAGGGTGGTTAGCTAACCACATTATATCCGTGAAGTTCACGTGAGTTGCATAATTTAGTGGACCATTGTTTTAATAAACAAACAAAACAAATCCATTATCTGAATTCATGTCTTCGCTGATCGGTTCAATGGTATGTGTTTCTTTAAAAAGGTTGAACAAATATGTTCTTTGAATGTTGACATTTGAACCAGGCTTGCAAGAAGATGAGGGGGAAGCTCTGTGCTGTTTTCAACAGAGGATGCGTAGGGTGTTGTCTCAAGTGAAATAAAGGTAAAGGTTATGTGCCTACAAAGCATTCAGTCCATATGAACCTCATTAAAGTTCATGTCACAAATACGTTTATGTAGGTACCTAATATGCACAGCCTATTTTTAAGTTGAAAAAAATGAATATTTGTTGCAGATGGTATAAAAAATGGAGGCTGGATCAGGATCATGTGATAGCCCAAGTGTGTTTGCTGGGTCAATTCGAAGACCACATGCTGCACAGGAAATTCTGCCCAAGGTGAAACAAATGGCGATATGGAGGAATAGTTTAAGCATGCTATATTAGATTTAAAAAGGAAGTGATTAATACTTCATGTAGAGGCTCATGGGGACTCATTATTTTCCCTTCCCAGAAGGCTTAGCAAATGGAAAAGCATTGCACATCCTGTTGAGCTCTGTGTGTACACATGCTATGCCCTGTAACGGCATACATACACTTTTTTTTTCTTTTTTTAACAATGGAGTTCAAATAAGGGTGGAGAAACAGCGGTGGGATGCATGGCTAGTCAGCTGACTGTGATCAGAGTCTGTGATGGGTCAATACATCTCTATTTCTGCCGGCTACCACATGCTCAGTGTTGCCACGGTCAAGTGACATATGTGATTGTGCGAGAGCCGTGGTAAAGAAGTAACAGGGTACTTGCTGGCAGTTTTGTGAAAGTGCCTTTTTGCATGCTCGTGGCTGATCGATGGATTCTAAAGCAAGGCCTTGCTCATTGTTACCTGAATCATTCCTGAATAAGGAAAGTGCCTGAATATGGTTAGCGTTTCTGAGATCAAAATGAAGTCTAATTAAAAATAAACACATGATGGCAATAAAAATATTACACTGTACAATTTATGATCTCAGATCATCAGCTTCTGCCACTGTGTGTGTGTGGGGAGAAACTAACTATGGAATGAGAATATTGTTTAGAGTAACATAAGACAAATTGTACAATGTAAATAAAGGATAAATTGGATAAATAAAGGTAAATTTGCACCGGTCATTTTTTCATCTCTCACCACCACAAAGTTTTATGTTAATGGGGAGAATTTATTATCACAGTTCATTTTGATGATAATGCAAAGCTCATTTTTGGCCCTTAAGTGTAAATCAATGCTGAATCTTTCCAGTGACACAGATCAGTGAAAACACTAACATTTGACATTTAAAAAGGGCACACACGCACACACTGTGGTTAGGCCAGCACATAGAGTATAGCTGCCTGCTGTTAACACGGAGGCACAGTGTGATGAGATTGTTTTTTTATTGTTTGTTTTTCATTTATATGTTGTTTATTTATGGCTTCTAGTTTTGAAATGCTGCTAGCTTTACTGCTGAAATCATTAACCCACTCACTAACTACCCAAAAGACCATGTTGTCTCAGGGATTTATTTATTCTGGATAAACCTATTGGACCACAGTCCACTGAATGTAATTACCTCTCTATCTTGGGTTTAATACACTGTGGGATATGACCTTAGATTTTTCAGCTCTCCCTTAGTTGGCAGTCACATCAAATATTGCCCCCCCCCCACACACATTTATCACTAACCAAAAACATTAAGTTTTGTTTGTTACAAACAAGGAAGTGTGTCCTCAATGTGATTGGATGTTAGAGTCAAAGAGGGGGGTGTGACCTGTGGTTATTGTGGCTTTTTGTGCTGATCCTCCCCTTGCACAGGAGATGGTTTGTTCAGTTCATAGACGCACAATACATAGTCACACTCATGCATTGCCAGCCCAGGACAAAACACATTCTCAGAGCCTTATTACTGAAACCGTATTTTACTTAGAGCTGGGCTTGCATGTGTGGCCTAAAAGGAGCCAGGGCATCCTTTTAGACAGCACTGCAAAAACACACCAGAGCTGGGTAAGTTCTCTTTGGACATAGCATATTTGGATATATTTTTTGATTTGGAGATCTACTTTTTGTTATGTTTTTTTAGTTATGTTGTTTTGTAGTTGCTGTCATGTCTTGTGTCACTTTAGTTTTGGTTGAAGAATCAACTGTAATGTAACAGTAAAAAATTGCCATGCTTCAGCTTTTGGTAGTACATTGGAATTAAACCTGCTGACTCCACAAATATACCACTCTGTGATTCTTGTAAGTGATACAAGAAACTGACAAGCATTTATCATGTGAATCTCCTTTTTTTTCTTGTGATAGAAATGCTGACTGTAATATTTCTATTTTCAGCTTTGAATGGTTATGGCTTAACAAATGTAGTTTATGCATGCAGTGCAATTTCAACACATTTGACATTTTAGGATGCTGAGCCTTTCACTTCCTGGCTGCAAAAATAACACCAAACTAATTATTGTTCATGTACACACTTTGATTTGTGGGGACATTTGTGTTCATTAAAGAGTGACATTTATTAAGATTTAGTCCTGTTCAAAATTAAAATTATACTATTAATAAGAGTGAGGGGGGGTAGGGTAATTATCATCTTTCGGAGGCATGGACAATAAACAGTGTAAGAGAGCACCAGCGATACTTAAAGAGAATTACTGCCAGAACAATTCAGATATTCCTCCATCTCTGTCTCCTCTCCCTACGCCTTTTCCCCAGCTCCCAGCAGAGACATCTGCCATCCTAAAAGGCAGGCCTTTAACCTGCCCCCCTCTAACAAAGTGATACTTGTTAAAAAGTATATACAAATATAAATAAAAATAATGTTATTAAACCCACATTGAATATAATTTTTTAAGAATAATAGTATATTGAGGACTTCATACACAGATAAACAGGAAAAAATATATATGCATGTTTCAAAGATTCACCTTTGCTCCAGCTCTGTAAATTCCTCCAATCTAATCTAATGAAGAGATTTAACATATATCCTTCGGTGAAAGCTGAACATAAATGTTGGCACCATTGTGAAGAGGTGTGTTACACATCACTAGGTAATGTTGAATTGTTTGAATAATATGGAACCATTACCACGCGCACGGTGTCTTTATTGCAGGAAAGACAATCACCCATTGCATTTATCAGTTTCTGTAATGAAACTTCTGAATATCAAAGGTTTATGTTGAAGTTTATGTATGCCTGACATGGGCAATGAAAGAAAGGAGCAAATAAGAGGGAAATACTTTTATTCATCTCTCTTCTAAGCTCAATTGCATCAACTCATTTTAATCATTGTCGCTACAGTAAAAATGAAGTCCAAATGCTATAATACAGTATAGCAACCGTGTTCTAAATCCACTGCAGATTGTTTGTAAATTACTTGTAAAATGTACCATAAGTGGCTACGTGAAGTAATAGTTTGAACATAGCCCGTTTTTACAGGATTTACACACACTCAGTGGCAACAACAGATTGCACATGTTTTCTGTGACATAAATGTAACGTTTGTTGATATTTAATTATTTCCAGCACAGGTCAGCCTATCTGTGCCTGTTATGATACTGTATTAGTGGTGTCTTGTGTTTCAGAGTTACTGTTGCTAGAGAAAGTTGCCGGATAAACTTGTTTGTTCATTACAAGCGCCCTAGTTTATATGTTATCTGCAGGCAAAATTAAGCATTTACTGCAGTGCATTAGTAGCATACCTAGGATTGCCAGCTGACTGACATTGCTTTATAAAATTGTGTTATTTGGCAGAGGCTTTTATCCAAAGCGACGTGGCTAGAGGTGATCGCTGAGTTATCGAACAGTCTAATCATCATTGTTCTCGAAGTTCATGCCACAGAACCTGTAATACAAAGGGGAGCGAAAGGATATTTCATTTATTTATTTCTTTTAATGAAGTCGGGAATTTGAGGTTTCAATGTTTTGCGGAAGACAAGAGAGATTCTAGAGATTCTGCCTTCTTGACCAAGTGGGGAAAGGAGCAGAGAAGAGGCAAGGCCGCGAGGAACGGCTACTGGGTGTACGGAGAGACGGGACAGCCAACTGGTCAGAGGAGGCCGATCGGCAAGGTCTGGATGGGGCGTAGGATGTGATCAGTGACTGAATGTAGGATGAGGCAGTGACTGAGTGACTTAGTATCGAGAAAGAAAATGAGAGGACCAGGAACTGAGCACTGTGGGACACTGGTCAAGAGAGTGTGAGGAGGGGAAACAGATCCTGTCCAGGCCAGTTGGTAGGAATGGTTAATAAGGTAAGATGTGAACTAGGGGTGTGCAGAGGTGCTACTATCTGTATCTGACCATCAAAATGATCTGGGACAGGAGAGAATCCTGTCCCAAATGTCTCACTCTCCACTGCTCTGTAGGCTGTGTGTGTGTATGTGTGTGTCTCAGCAGCAGACACCAACTGATCCCATCAGCGGAAGACAGCAGAGCAAATCACTAGTCCTAAATTCATTTCTGCAGGCCTCATGGTACCTCCACAACGTACCATGAAAAAAATATATATCTTTCGAATATCATTGTGGAGGTACCATTAGGCCTGTAGAAAGTAACTTGTCAGAGCAACCTTCTCGATCCCAATTAATCAGGCTTCAAGACAAGACATTCTACAGAGACTGCCCTGCTCTTCACCTGGCAAGAGTGAAGTCACTCAGCTCCGTCCTCATTCTATTAGACCTGTCTGTCACATTTGACACGGTGACCTACCAGATCCTACTCTCATCCGCCGCTGGGATGGGCATCTTAGGATCCGCCATCGCGTGCTTCACATTAGGGGTGAATCCGAATCTGAACACCCTATTCGGAAATGCACAGATAAAATGTTGTATACAGATAGTTTTCCTACCTGAAATTGATATTGAGAAGGTTGTTCTGTTGGAGAGTTCTTGACATCAGCTCGGTTGATTGAAGATTTCTTAAGGAGGGAGATACGTTGTGGAGGAGTTAAGGTGAAAGAATAGTCCTGGATATCACTGACCTTCTTGCCAAAAACAGCTGGAAAGGGGATAATGTTGTACTTTATCAATGAACCTCAGCAATGAGAAAAATGATGTGTCAGTTACTTCATGACGAGGGCGTAACCACTTATTAAATATTGAGGGGATATAATGAAAGGGAATGTTCAATATCTACAAATTATTGGGGGGTGACAGATATGACTGTTTTGAATATTGGGGGGTACATATATATACATATATATATATATATACGCCATTTAGCAGACGCTTTTATCCAAAGCGACTTACAGTAGTGAATGCATACATTTTCAGTATATGTGGCCCCAGTGGGGATTGAACCCACAACCTAACGCTGTGCTCTACCAACTGAGCCACAGAGAACCACCACACACCACACAGTACATGTCCCCCTGTCCCCATCACTCGTTACGCCTGTGCTTCATGAGTGTTGGAACTGAGTGTCTGCTGCCTCTGCATTGCAAGCGTTAGGTGACTGGTGCCTTATCCCACAGCTGCACAGGTGAGTGCAGCATTATCAGGGCTGTCACAGCTGTGAGAGTGACTGTGTTTCTATCTGACGTCAGGGAAAGAGCGGTCTAAAAGCTTCTAATCCTTAATTTCCCGATGTAGTTAGAATGACCTTGTGCTGGATTCTCTGCTGTGATGAACAATGTTTTGGTATTGGATTTTTCTCAGAAAGGTGTGCATTACAAATCCCCGTTTAACCCAGTTAGTTCCGAGGAGCACGAATCCTGATTTCCCCCTCTGCCACAGTAATGAGGGAGAGAGGGAGAGAAAGAAAGAAAGAGAGAGGCAGAGAGGGAGAGAGGTAGAGGGAGAGAGAGGCAAAGAGGGAGAGAGTTAGGGGTAGAGACAGAGGGAGGGAGGGAGGGAGGGAGGGAGGGAGGGAGGGAGGGAGGGGCAGTGAGAGGGGAACAGAGAGAGAAAGAGGGGGGGGATGAAACCCTGCCTTTTAGGATGGCAGATGTCTCTCCTGGGAGCTGGGGAAAAGGTGTATGGAAAGGAGACAGAGATGGAGGAATATCTGAATTGTTCTGGCAGTAATTCTCTTTAAGTATCGCTGGTGCTCTCTTCCACTGTTTATTGTCCATGCCTCTGAAGAAGAAGATAATTACCCTACCCCCCCTCACCCCCACCCCCTACCCACACACTGCTCCACTCATCCTAATTGGAAATGGCTGTAGTGACCCTGTTATGCACAGAAGCATTAAGGGCCTGCACACTAACGAGTGATCAATTGAATGGTCCATTTTCAATAAATAATATGCAGCTTGATTTTCAATGGTAACTATAGCCACACTGGAAATGCTTCAGAGTGATTGCTATGTCTGCTGGCTGAAGCTGTGTCCTGTCTGTCCTAGACGACGGAGCACTCTGAAGCTGAGCAGAGTGAAGGACGGCAGGCAGCTTCACCCGGGTAATTCACTTTACCACTCATTTTACTCTTAAGTTACAATATTTGAAAAGATTTGTAACCTTTATTATTACAAAATAATATACCCATTGTTTTGGATTATGACCCCATAAATATGTGCACGTGCTGTATTCAAATGCTGAGTATGGGTTACTAATGTGTTGAAACAGCACATTTAAAAAATAATAATAATTATGTCACAGGAGCGCATCATTTTCCTACAGTTTGCGGTTATTTATTTTGACACACGCTGAAGCTAATAATGCAATGCCACTTTCCAGGATGTCAGTCAAAGAGGTCCCCCACCCACGCCCTGACATAGAAAATGGAGGGGCTGTGCGGTGTGTTTCCTGTTCCTGTTTGTGACTGTAAAGGCTGTGGTACACGTTGGCGGCCAGACGTGGAAGTGACATCTGAGGCAACAGCTGAACTTCCTGCTGCTAGGCATTGTGTGTGGCGAGCGGGGACAGCATTGGGGTCACAGTGCCACACACGCGTAGACTGTGACGTTTGTTTGTGAAACAGGACCTCTGGCCCTGTTGTTGTTGTCTTTCTAAATGGAACATTCATTTCTGCAGTCATAGACTTACAAGGTTACCAATGCAAAAATAAATATATGTGTATATGTATATACGTATACATATACATACACATGTAACTGGCAAAACAAAGGCAACACTTGAGTATGCGGGATCCATGGGTGCAGTACCGTGAGTGCCAAGGCTGGTACCAGTGGATAGGCCAGGCCCTCCCCTTTCCAAGAAACCAGGGACTCTCCTAGCCCGAGCCAAAGCTGTTTGAGTGTTCCCCCAGGTTACCAAAGTGTTGCTTTTATTTTGACAGTTATATATATTTTTATTATTATTGATAAAGCTACATCAGTATAATTAGCAAAATTCTCAATTGACACACACAGGAGTTTTTGAATGGTGGCCATCCTTAGAATAGAATAGATGAAAAGTTGACGGACAGCTCATGTCTTGCACACAACATTTGCTATAATATTTTGGCAGTTACCTGTGTGTGCGTATATATACGTATATTATTGATAAAGCTAGGTCAGTATCATTTTTAAAATGCTCAATTGACACACACACAGGAGTACTTGAATGGTGGTCCTCCTTGACAGGACGGCTCACGTCTTGTACACACCTTTTACTGTTATAATAGTACTGTGCTTGTAAAGAGGAGTCAAGGCAGGTCCGGAGTACACAGTGGTGTGGTGGGGTGCTGGAGAAGGGTAGCCCAGGCAGATGTGTGTTAGCTAATGCTGCTCGGAGCAGCTGGGCAGGGCAGGGCTAATAGATGAGCAATAACAGAATGACATCAGTGGGAGAGGAGAGAGAGAGTGAAGGAGCAGGGGGGGGGGGGGAGGGAGGGAGCGAGAGAGCGAGAGAGAGCGGAGCTGCCGGAGAGCTCTGAGGCAGAAAGGAGGGAGAGAGCGAGAGGAAGAGAACGGGACAGCGCTCACTCAACACAACGCAAGGGAGGCGTCTCTCTCCGGGAAGATTTTACACGTCTTATTTTTTTCCTGCAAAATAAATAGATTTATTTCTTTACGCCTCTCCCCTTCCCCCCCTTCCCCTTTCCCCCTCATCCTCCAAAAAAGCGATTCTCTCCCCCCCTCCCACTCCCCCCACCTGCTACTCTACCGCGTCGGGCCGATCCGCCGGGCATGCTACTTAAGCCCAAGTATGGCCGCTTTCGCAACGACTCTGTGACCTCCTCCGACGACCTGATGCAGAGCTTAGCCATGAGCGGCAAAGTGATGGGCACCCCGGTTGTCCCTGGGGCCCCCCCGGCGCTGCCACTGCCGCTGCCCCCCCTGCAGCTCCCGGACCGCCGCCCGCCCCCCCCAAGCAGCAGCGCCCCGGCGCTGGCCGACTCCCCCTGCGTGGACGGAGACCAGGACTCCGCCACCACCTTCTGCATGCTCATCCCCAGGATGCCCCAGTGGAAGTTCTCCAACTCCCTGCTCAGCCGGAGCCCGTCCAACTCCAGCTCCGGATCCGGCAAGGACTCCGGCAGGGGGGGGGCCCCTGCCCACGGCCCGCCGCTGGGGCCCGGCGGGGTGCCCGTCAGTGGGCCCGTGGCCAGCCTGGCCGCGGTGCTGAACTCCTGTGACCCCGTGTGTGTCACCTCCTGTTCCCTGCAGGCCATCGGCAGGCAGCGCGGCACGGCGGCTTCCAGTGGCTCGGTGGGACCGGGCGGCGTGGAGAGGGCGGGCAGCCCAGGGGGCGCGAGTGGCTCTGGGGCGGGCATGAGCCGCAGGGCCAGGGTGGAGGGAATGCGTCTGGGTGGGGAGGACTTCAACCAGAAGGGCAGCTTCATCCACAAGCCCTCCCAGGGCTGGCTGCACCCGGACAAGAAGATCACCGGCCCTGGGGCCTCCTACATCGTCAGGGTGAGTACTCGGAACGGTTTCTCACCTTGTTGTAGCTCGGTCAGGATATCCTGTCTGTTATTTTTGTGCGATTGAGGATATTACAGGGGGCTTCTTTCGGTTCTGTGAATTTGCAGGTGTGTTAGGTGCTTTAGGTCATTTCGGTTGCCTTTGTCTTCTTGTTGATGTGAGCGGCTGGAATGATTCTGCCTTTGGCCATTTGCGGTGGACATTTAGGGCTTTTGAATGTCTTCCGTTATCAGGGTTGTGATCTGAGAGCATTGCGTCCACCACAGTACATCTATCAGTTTTGGGGGATGTGAACTAGGCGAAGCCAAGGACACTTTCACCAAATCATTTGTTTGAGGGAATTCTAGAAGAAAAGCGTCCGTGAATTTGAGGACAGTGCAAATAACCCCCGACTGATGTGTTGTGCTTTTTCATACTGCGTCAGCTCCTAATCTCTTTAGTATGAGAACATAAAGAGGTGAACTGCTGAATTTATAAGCCATGAGTTTTCATGAGGTTTTGTGGGGTTAAATTAAATTGGTGTACGGTTCTGTGCGTGAATGCTTTGTTGTTGTTGTTGTTGTTGTTGTTGTTGTTGTTGTTGTTGTTGGGTGGAGTAGATGAATCTGCGTGGTCTTTGTTAATAAGTGGGTCTTGTTTTTGCTACCATGCACTACCAGCCACGAAACACACAGATGTCATTACATGGTAGCCTCCGTTTGCCTTTAGATCTTGGGTTGACGAACAGAATTTAAATAGAGAGTGGTTGCGAAGCATTTTGTGGTCGCAGATGTTTGTGTATATATGTGTGTATATTGTTCGACCCACCTTTTGCGGCTATTCTGGCAGGATGGAGGATTGTGCCTGTGTATGTTTGTCTTTCATTGTATGTGCCAGATGTAGCATGTGCTAGCTCTGTTCAGCCCTTAAAGTCTTAATTCCCTTTGTTCAGGTTATTGTGGCAGTAGTATACTGTAATTCCTACATTTTTGCACGGTGGAACAGAACAGAGTGTTTTCAGGAACTTATTGCTGGCAGAGCATTATGTACATTTCTTAAAACATTCTCACAAACGTGTTATCACCAACACAGGAAGAGGCCACTTCAGTATCTGTAATCATCGGCAGTGTGCAGAGATAAACATTTTCTGGAGATAGCGTTCAGCGTTTACGGCACGCAAAGGGTTACGGGTGGAAGCGGCGCGCCTGACGTAAATGTCAGCGATCATCCCTCGAGCCCTCCCTCTCCGCCCCCCCCGAATCCCTCCTCCCAACCAAACCGATATGGCTCTTTATTATCCTGACCCAGGCCAGAGCATGTTCTCTAAGTGCGTTACACAGGCACCATTCATTCCTGTATTCAATTAAATGTAATCATGGTCATTTGTATCACATGTGAGGGCGAGGCACCGGGGCGAGATGGCAGGAGCTGATAGTCGCGCTGCTTTCGGCGTGTGTTGCAGAGCAGAGAGAGGGCGGCCGCAAAACAAACACAAACACATTCATACAAGTATATACACACACACACACACACAAACACATTTATACAAATATACACATGCGCACATATACACACTTGTACAAGTATATATGCACACACATACACACACACTTATACAACTATATACACACACACACACAGTTATGCAAGCATATACACACATGCGTCACTGCACACACACACACACACACACACACACACACACACACACACACACACACACACACACACGTACAAACACAGATGTGAATAAGGACAGTAAACCATTGGGTTCCTGACAGATGAGGAAAAAAGTGTATCCGCACCTCCTCAAACAGCGAGGCGTTCCCCAACAGGCTCGCACTCCCTCTCCTCCCCCTAAAAGACGCACACACACGAGAGAGACCAGGGGGTAAACAACTGCGCGACACCATCTTAGAATCTCTTGCTTCGGCCGTGCACTAGCTCTCCCTCTCAGGCATGCCCACAGTGAATGCACTATGCTGAGGTAACAGTGCTTTCCAGAAGTGGTTTCCTGGGTGTTTATGATCAATAAGCTCATTGTTTTGACATCCCAGCGAAAAGTGACTGTGCCCATAGCTCAGCTGTTTACAGAAACCCTCCTGACTCCCAGACCATGTCTGTGTACGAGTCTGAGACATACAGGTGATTGTCAAAATAAAGGAAACACCAACATACTGTCACCGCAAGCCACCAGAACAGTTTTAGTACACCTTGGCATGGATTCTAAATGTGTCTGCAAAACTATTAGAGGGATGCAGCACCATTCTTCCATGAGAAATTCTGTCAATTGGTGTTTGGTTGGTTGATGGTGGTGGGAAACGCTGTCTCGGGTGCTGCTCCAGAATCTCCCATAAGTGTTTAATTGGGTTAAGATCTGGTGACTGAGACCAGTGGGAAAAATGCACCATGAACAAAATGCACAATGACAGAGCCGCCAGCCTTTGTTTACTAAGTGTTTCCTTTGTCATTTACCTGTATATAATAATCATGAGAGGGGAATGACAGTGAGAACACTGCCACATGTTTGTGTACGGTGTGACACCCTAAAGAGCCACCTAGAATCTACTCTGCCACCAGACGACACTAAAGAGAAAGACCCTAACCCTCGAATGCTTGTAGTTATTTCGTCTTCAGCCTTGACAGTCAAACTCGCCAGTAGCTTTGATCTGGCTGCATCTGGCCCTTCAGCAATGATGCTACACTTCAGCAATAACACACTTCAAAAAAAATCTCTGTGACAAACTTTGCAGACACAGAGAATCAGGCGTGCGCTCGCTGGTAAAAGGGTAACATGAGAAGAGAGCGAATGGGAGATGGTCAAACTGAAAAAAGGTAACGTGATTGGTGGATGGGCAGAGACATGCTCCGTTGATGTTTATCTCCCAGAATGCGGTGCATTGGGGGGAAAGGGGGGGGGGGTGGTGTTTGGAGTGGTTCCTCTCTTTATCAATGAGAGAGGCAGGAAAGAGCCCTTTTCCATGGGAGGGGGTTGGGGGAGGGGTCTTCCTGGAAAGCTTCCGTTCCTGGTTTGAGGAAGGGGCAGACGAGGGACTGCCCGCGGGGTGAAACGGGGCTGCGACTGTGAACACACTCCTTGAGTTTGACCCCTGGGTCTTCCTGTGTCAGAGCAGCTACGATGGGACAGCGGATTGGGCACTTGGGTGCGAGGAGCGACGTGACTGGTTCTAAAGAGTTTGCGATGCGTTTGGCCGGAGAGATGGTGACAATGGGGCCATTCAGACAGAAGGCCCGATTCCCTGATGGAACACTTCCCTCTGTCTACTAATCTTGTAAAGCACTCACTCAGCTTTCAGGGAGAGGGGAACAGCAGCTGTCACACACGCACACACACGTATATGCACACACACACACACACACACACACACACACACACACACACACACACACAAAAAGCATATGCACCCACACACATACACACGCACACCCACCCACACACATACACACACATGCATACACATGCACACACACACATGCATGCACACCAAAGCACATACACATACACGCACACAAACACATACACACACATGCATTTAATGCACACACACACACACATGCATGCACACCAAAGCACATACACATGCATACACATGCACACACACACACACACACACAAAAGCACATACACACACACACACACACACACACACACACGCACATGCACACACACATACACGCACATGCACACACATACACATACACACACATACATGCATGCACACATGCACAAAAACACCCTCACGCACACAAACACATACAGTATGCACACACACACCCACACACATACACACACATTCATACACACACATACACATACGCACACCCACCCACATACATGCATGCACACATGCATTCACATGCACACACACACACACACACACATGCATGCACACCAAAGCACATGCACACGCACATGCACATACACACACATACATGTATGCACAAAAACACCCTCACGCACACACAAACACATACACACATATGCACGCACACACATGCTTGTTCACACACACATGTACACATGCACACTGATGTGAATAAGGACAGTAAATCATTGCGTTTCTTACAGATCAGGGAGAAAGTGTATGCACATACAGTATATTTCACAGCAGTCCAAACGGGGGTGATCTCATGTAAATCAGGCTGCAGTGCAGGACTCGCCTCGCCACGCGCTGCAGCACTGTGCGGCCGTTTGTGTGGGCGGGGGTGTCTGTTGGGGTTTCATCGCTGATGCGCGCGCCTCGATGTTTGCCTGTGTGTGTGTGGGTGGGTATGAGTGTTCCACTCGGGCCCCGATGACATCATCACCAGCAGTCCACAGAGTCCCTCCGAGGTGAAATGACACACTTTAAAATGCCCACTCCAAGATGAGTTCATCACAGCTGTCCTCGTGGCATCTGCGCCCCCCCATCTCCTGATTGTTTGGGGGATTACCAGCGTCCCTGCGCAGCGTGCTCAAGTCTGCCCCCCTCCGGCACACTTTAATGGTGGGGTGCGAAACAAAAGAACGATGGCCTGCCGAAGCTACAGCAACCGCTGCACAAGAAAACCATTGAAAGACTCCAGCTCATTCAAAACTCTGCAGCTAGATTATTAACCAAAACTAAAAGGAGAGAACACATTAGTCCTGTCCTAGCTGCTCTACACTGGCTTCCTGTAACCTTTAGAATAAACTTTAAGGTCCTCCTTCTCACTTACAAAGCTCTAAATAGACAAGGACCTAACTACATAGCTAAATCTCTTACAAATTACACACCAGCTAGAACACTGAGATCATCAGATGCAGGTCTATTAGAGATCACCAGAAACTGTCATAAGAAGGTTGGTGATGCGGCCTTTGTCAACTACGCCCCAAAATTATGGAACACATTACCCATAAATATCAGGGAAGCCAACACACTAGACATTTTCAAAAGACAACTTAAAACCTATCTTTTTACCAAAGCTTTTGATTAACTCTGACTTGCACTACTAAATTGATCTTGCACTATATATTTTTTAATCTTCTCTGATTATGCATTCTGTGTAAAGCACTTTGAACTGCAATTCTTGTATGAAAGGTGCTATATAAATAAAGTCTTACTTACTTACTTACTTACTTACTTGATAGACGTGATCACTGCTGACATCATCCGAGGCCCGAGGAGCGTATCGAGGAGGTCTGCCCTGCGTGTTCTCACACACACAATCTTATCACGTCTCTTCTTGCAAGGCCTGGGTCAAATACGTATTATAAAAACATGAATGCTTAATACTCCAGAATTTTCAGTGAGGCGTGTCACTAACCAAGACGTAGAATTGCACGAAAGACACATTTATTTCAGAATATCGGTGAAAATAGATGTTTATTTTAAAACCTTTAACCTGCAGGAAATGTACTGGCGTCTAAAGGGTTAAAGCATTTTGAATAAAGTGCTTGGTCGAGGTCTGCTTATTGTATCAGCCAGTGTTGGACTGTGGGGTGCGAGAATGTGTAGGCCACGGGGTGGGTTGGACTTTAAAGAAGCAGTGCCATGCCAGGAAATTATTCCTTAAAGGGCATGTATAGATACTGGCATGTTCGGGGTTAATTCAGGGGGAGTTTGTTCACTGTGTGCTATGACACTGAAACCTCTCTGGCCCTGTTTCCCTGTGGGTCTGACAGCCCCCCTCCTCAGGGACCCAACACCACAGAGGGCCCTCAGCCCTGGAGCTCTCCTGATCTATTTATGAGCCAATTACCACCCTCAAAGTGTCAATTATGATGTCACTCAGAGATTCCTGGAAGTAATGCTCTGCCAGAATGGTATAAATAATAAAGCCCCTTAATCACATGGGAAGGGAGTGTGGAGAGTGTAATATGACAGGGGGAGGAAGGGTAGTCATAAACTCTACAGCCTTCATTTGACAATTCATCCAACCCATTATCTCTGTGGCCCGGTATGCTCGGCCCACGCACGCTAGTGACCCTGACTGTTGTTTTAATTTGCCTCTGTCGGTTTGTAGTCCACTACCCCTCATTGTGCCACTGTGTGGTCTTGTTCTCATGTGCGCTGTGTGGAATGCTTCCAGTGACCCAGAGGGGCAACTTGATCACCAGTCCCCCAAATGGATTACACAGTTGATATTCTTCACTCTTCACAAGAAATCTGTTAAAAAATGATAATAATAATAATAATTCTACCCATTGGATAAACTCCCGCACGGTATAACATGAAGCGATGGGTGTCTCTGTTCTTTTCAGTACATGGGCTGCATTGAGGTCCTCAAGTCCATGCGATCCCTGGATTTCAACACTCGGACGCAGGTGACAAGGTAAGACGGGTCGGTGCTGCCATCCGTATCTGTTTCTGTGGAGCTGGGAGAATTGGATCAGAGGAGCGGTGCCTCAGTAATGGTTCCACTTAAGGTCTGGGAGTATACACATGTACACACACACACACACACACACACACACACACACACACACACACACACACACACACACGCATGCATGCATGCATGCATACACACATATACGTACTCATGGACGCGTGCACACACACACACACACATACTCATGCACGTGTGCATACATACACACAAATACTGTATGTACATGCACGCAGGCGCACACACAGATGCACACACACGTGGTTGTGGCACAGTTTACTGGAAACGCAGCCGGGGAGGTGTGAGAGTGTGGGACTCTCACAAGCAGTGCGATTCCTCTCTGCTTCTCGTTAATGTCTTTAAGCGACATGGCAGAAATCACTGCAAGGCAAAAAATGTGACCGTGTTTGTGTCAATTGAGGGTTCTTGACTCAAATTAATACCGCACGAAAAAATGTCTCTCTCCACCACTGTTTCTCGTGAGCTCACACAGCGTCAACGCCTCCCTTTGGCAGAAGTGACACATCGCTCCCTGTCTCGTTAAAATCTTGTTCGCCTAGCTACTCCAGTTTTTCCCTGTTCGGGCATCTCTGAGAAAGCCTCCAGACCCGTACCAAGTGAGATGGAGCGGTTGGGCGTTTATGCGCCGGCGCATTTCCGCAGCGCGCATGCGTCGCCCCCCTTCCCCACGCATGTGCGTGTTTGTGTTTACGATGAGGAGCGCCTCGGTGGGGGCAGGGCCTGGTGGAGCTCCACTGAGACCAGCGCAGGCCCCACTCTCAGGGCCCGGCCGATCGATGAGCGGTAATGTGAGCCCGGCGCTCGCGGCGCGCTAAGTGCAGGGAGAGAGCGGCTGCAGCGCACTGATTGAGAGATGTATTATTGATGATGGTCTCTAATGACTGAGGGGAGCTGCTTACGGCCCACACAGATGTGGCGCTGTCAGGGAAAGAGTCCGCTTCAGGCTGGACAAAAACGACTACAGAAACTAGAACAGCGAAATACTCCCAAGTTACCGTAGGACAAGAATGTGGCAATAAATGCTACATGCTAAAAGTAATGAACTTCTGTGCGACGGGATGTGTAAAATCCTTTGTATAACCTTTGGCTGTAAACATGTAATGCAATGGATCCGATGCTTGTTTTTTAACATTGTAACAATGCTTTTGCTATGTGCCTGACAAATACACAAATGAACGAATAAATAAATAGAATGTCCTTTCAATGATGATTTAGTTTTAGGGCGGGTTTAGTTTGGGAAAAGATTGTGTTTGCTTCTGTCACATATACCATTTAGCAGACGCTTTTATCCAAAGCAACTTATAGTAGTGAATGCATTTTTAAGTATATGTGGTCCCAATGGGAATCAAACCCACAACCTGAGCGTTGTCAGCGCCGTGCTCTACCTACTGAACCACACAGAACCATCTACGCAGATCTACATTACCACATGGCACAGGGATCATTATACCTCTGTCATTTACGTGATCCACAGGTTATTTAAAAACAATTGTTTGTCAGAGATATCATGACGACCCGTGACGGGAGAAGTGCGTGCGGAGACGGCTTTTGAAGTGTTGATCTGCGCGGGTTTGTTTGACCAAGGGATCCTTGGTCATGAGCTCATGAGCAGGGTCTTCAAGTCAACTCAGTGTCAGGCCATGGTATAAGCTGGCTCAGTACTGCAGGTTTTAGAGGGAGGTAGCTCTCCCCACTTCAGTACACACACACACACAAACACATTGAGAGAGAGAGACAGAGACCGAGAGAGAGTGAGACTTGCCTCTTAAAAGCTCTTTATTCAACATTTTGCTAAAGAGTACAGTTTATAATAATTATGAGAGAGATGGAGTGTGTGTGTGTGTGTGTCATATACACCACATGAAGACAGCAGGAGAGAACAGAGAGAACCATAACAGTGCACAGTTTGTACTGAATATCATGGCTTCACACCTAGAGGCCTGATGAGGGTTGATGTTTGGAACACCTCCTTCCCAATGTTCACTAATATACTCCTCCTCCAGTATCGTCCCTCTGCCTGTGGACTGAAATTCCTCCCATTCTAGCTGTGCATTGCTGAATCTTCTTTCCTGAAT